>JASANF010000510.1:0-75618 GCA_030248245.1 Trissonchulus sp. WLG1_4
GTGATAAAGCATCAGCACCCACAATTGTTTTACCGGGTACAAATTTGGCATCAATATTAAGTCCATGTACCAGCGACGTACTGTCATTATACGAACAATGTGCATCAATTGGTGACGTTTTTTGAGGCATATTTTGAAGATGCTGTGGCCACCGTGTTGAAAACCAATTGTTAGCATTAATTCCACCGCAACCGTATTTAGTTGAGGTATCAGTAGTTAGGATAAGGGGTTCACTCTAGTTTGAATAAATTTGACTACAATCCAGTTCTCGAAAAAATATTTCCAAACCTCAATGTCTTTTCTAGCTTCCGCATTTAAGGGGGGGGCTACCTGTATAAGTGAAAATTTTAGGTTCTCCGATTCGCTTCAAATTTGCACACAATGTAGCCCCCGGGAAGGCGCGTCGCAGATTTAACAAACTGGAACCAATGCTTTTGCCAACTTTTTACTAGGGGCGCCCAAAAATTCAATTTTACGTGTAAATCATAGGCGCAAAAAAAAGTTTTTTGTGCTCACAAAGCGTTCCTTTACTCGAAATTTTTGTTAATACTGACGAAGCTGATTTTTACATGATTCGATAGCCTAATGTCATATCTCAACCTTTATGATCCATTTTTTTAAATTTTTGCCCATGGCCTGAGCAGCGACGCTAAATATAAAATCACTCAAATTTGGCGGGCCCAAAAAACGGCCATTTTTTCACATTTCGCCCTCGATTTTAGAATTGAAAATACACATAAAAATCCGGATCATACGATTTTGCGCATATATGTGAGCTACTACTATGCCAAGTTTCAGCTTGATTGGCTTAATGTGGTTTGTGTTAGAACTGTCCATCTAGGGGCTACTTTTAGGCTTTTTTGCGTGCTTTTGCCTATGTAAATACACTGACAAAGGCACCGAACCAAAAGTGCACCTTCAAGCTTAATTGCTCTTATCTGAAGTTGGGGTACCTTGGGGGAGCAACATGTATGTGAAAATAAGCAAAATTGGAGAACTTTGATTTTTGACCTGGGTAGCCCCCCCTTAATAGAATATGATGTGTAAGTTGCGTCATCTCACTGACAAGTCTATCAAACGTCGTAGTAAAGGTCTACCCGTGGTGATCCTTTTGCAAGGTAAAGACAACTGACCGACCAGCGATATGATTTTTTTTAAATAAGCAGACTTTTTGTTACCCTGTGCGGTTGTCTCCTGTCCCAAATGCACTAACTTACTTAGCGGCAAGAGTATTTCTTGTTTAATTGAATCTACCTCTATTCCGAAGACAATCATTACTTGGCTTGACCCCTCCTTTTTTGTAGGTTCTAATGGGGACTCCTAAGTTTTCAAACATTAAAGCCCCGTTTTCATTTTAAGGAATTTTTATTTAATTAGTAATCTAATTTTAAGGGGTTTATATCATAATTTGATAAATTTTGTTCTAGCCCAGTCCCGAATCGTTCCCCAAATGCACGGTGACGAGCTCAAACCAAAAAAGAAAGAATTGATCATTGTAAAATTTGTTCTCCCATTCAATTAGAAGCAGGTGGTAATCCTCGGGTCGGCTGGGAATGTTACAAAATGCAGACTTCACGTCCCATTTTGCCATATAGCTTCTTTTTGGAAGTAAAGAAAGGGTAGAAGCTATATCATCTATGGTACCATAAGCTACTATACTGGGAAGTGCTAAATACAAATTGAGTCGTTGAGACTGTTGCCCTCTGGAAATGAAAAATGGTAGATCATACGGTATTTAGAAGAGCCCTTTTTAGGAACGAGGCCAATAGGATGGCTTTGAAAAAATTCAAAGATTTTTGGAACGGGCCCTCAACTCGGCTTAATAGAAGTCCCTTATCAATTGAGTTTGCTATTTTTTTGCCGATTTAGTTTTTAAAATCTTTTAAATTACGGGATACTAGAAATTGCTGTATTCCAGTAAAACCAATCCAAAACCCTCGAAGAAATTCTCGGATTAAGAAGTTGACAAGGTGGTCTGGTAAAGGTCTGATTGTAGCATTTTTACATCAACAACCAATTGTACGTAACGATATTGCAAAGATACGAGAGCAATATAATTAATAAGGAAACAAAACTTGTTATTTCATTTCTTTGTGGGTCCAGCCATCTGCTTTCTTGTTCCCTGCTTTCATCGCACCCTGCCAACTCCCTGTTTTTCAAAGAGTCCCCAAAAGGCTGCGTGCTTGTTTTCCGAGGCATTACAGTTTGCAATCAGACAGTTTGTAAAATTGCAGACACAGTGAACTGACCACTATATATATATATATACACATATATATATATATATATATATATATATATATATATATATATATATATATATATATATATATATATATATATATATATATATATATATATATATATATATATATATATATATATATATATATATATATATATATATACATAATGAAAAAATTGTAAATTATACAGTTTGATTAATTAGTTTTCTAAGTTGAAATGTGAATTTTGTTGAGTAATTGTAAATTATATAGTTTGATTAATTACTTTTCTAAGTCGAAATGTGAAATTCTAGGAATTGGGTTGAGACTAAATGAATGGGCGTCACTTGTTGTTGTCGGCGGTTTTGGTTTTGGAAAGAGAGTTTAATGTTGTGTTTGGACTTGAGTGGTCGTCTGTGAAAAGTTGTTGCAAACTGCGAAGAGGTTCGGCTAACGGGCCTGCGTGCCCTAGGCCGAACCTTCCTAAATGTTACAAAACCAATAAATACTTATTTTATCTGTAGTTTGGCATTTAGTTTTATTGCAGCTAATTGTAATTTTCATTCCATTTGGGGGCTCGTCCTAAACTAAATTTCTCTCCATTAGGTTTTATTCTGAAATCTTGAACTTTTTTATTTGTTGGCATTTTCGACACAAAGGTTTCAAACGTGAAAAGTTTCAAAGTTTTGGCCCCCCTAATCAGATTTTTCTCGGTATTTGCAATCTTCTCTGCGGTTGGCACAAGCGAATGGTTGGGATGATGCAAAAAAGCTGCGAACGTTACCATTTTGTCTCAAAGGCCATGCAGAACTGGTCTATGAAAACATGGACCAGATGTTTAAGCTGAATTTTGGCACTCTAGTGCAAGAGCTAACGAAAAGATTGCAATAATTTGCTACTCTGGCAATTGCTACTCGCTGTCAAGGCACTACTGAATGTGTTGCTGATTTTGCGCATGGTTTGCTTTTGCTTGGTCAACAAGCTTTTCCTAATATGGAAGATTCCGGACGCCAAGGGCTGTTGCAAACGTTTTTTCGACAAAATTTGCGTGATGACATTAAACGAAAGTTAAGGACATCCTACGATTCATTTGATGATATTGTCGCAGCTGCGCAAGGAATTGAATGCCACCAAAACTTTGAAAAACTTCAAAAATTAGCAGCTGCTAGTTGCTCTGTTGAGAACTCTCTGCAAGTAGATAAAATATTGACTGGTCAAAATCCATTGGGTGCTATTTTTACTAGCAATTCAGCTGCTATGAGTTCTGCGACGAACCAGCCTAGCATAGTTTATAATCTATTATCTGCAAATGACCAAGTTAATGCAAACGCGCCTCCTTTTCCTCAAAGCACATCTGCTACTCTTGGCCATACACATAGTGCTACTGCAAACAATGAAACAGCCTTGCTCGCCCAAGTTATTGAAAAGTTGGTGGGTAAGCTGGGTAACAGCAGCACTGCGCAAATTGTTCAGCAAGCTGGAGTTTCTTCGAATCGGCGAGTTAATAATTTCTCGAAACAGCAATCTCGTTTATCAAATCATCCTATGACTAGCTCTAGCAACAGTCAAAATTTTGAATAGAGTGCTGATGGCAGACCAGTTTGCGCTAGCTGTGGGCTTGTTAGGCACATAAAGCGGTTCTGTCGAAAACCGAAAGGAGCCATATCTGGGGCCCCACAACCTCTAGCTATGCCGGCACTACCCCATCAGTTTTCCAGATCTATTAGCAACCGCAATAATGGCCAACGGTATCAGGCAAACGTTATTCAAAATCACGAAACCGCAGAGCCATCTTCTGCTTAATATGCTGAATTGATGCATAACTTTCAAATAATGCAGGCAGAACTAGATACGCTAAAGTTTCAGAACGCTGCCCGAAATTGCAACGCCATGTTTGGGAAGCGGGAACTGCTTCCAACTAGTTTGGTTGTCCTCGACGAACCGAAATCCTGAAAAACAAAACAGGATTGGCGTTGGGACTCCCTTACAACAAGGGAACCTCCAGTATCTTGGGGAGAATTTTCAAGAGTATGGAAAAGACCCCTGGGTAAATGGGGTAGTGTAACAGGAACCCCACCCTCTAAAACTTTTTAAAATTTGGGACTACTGTAAGGGCGCCCACCCGCTTAGAAACCTAAAAACTAATACTAGGGGCGGCAGAAGAAAAAGCCTATGTGGGCCCCGAAACACAATAGGCAGGAAATCGAGCTGGGCCAGGTTTTCTTTTTTCGATTGGCTGAGTCAGATAGCTAGTTTGAAGGTGTAGTGTGCGGTGTCAAGTTTTGTGGCCGTCTTGGCATATTGCTAGCTGTGCTGTTTGGTGAATTGTCATTTTGTCGTGCCATTTTTTTGATTGCTTGATCCATTTTACCTGATCCCTGCTATTCATCAATAAATTGCTGTTCCTTGCTGGTTGCCGTTGTATAGCGGAGTAGAGGTACGTTCAGGAGTAGAATTAGAAAAGCGGAGTTGCCCGAATTGTCTAGCCAAAAAGAGAGAGAGAGATCCTGAGAGATTGCTATAGAGTCGTGAGTTGAGAGTGGTTACTTATCACGAAAAAGTGAAGGTCCGCCTTCACCACAACAACGGTGAATTAGTTGTTACATGGCATCCCTGGCAAAACCGTGCTCCTTTAAAGTGCATTTTGACTAGTAACTTGTTTTAAAACAAATGTTATCCTTTGAATTTACTCATTAATTAGATCATTTCTTGTTGATTTTTGATTCTGTAATACTATATTGCCATAGTTACGTACGTGTGTGTGTGTGTGTGTTATATTGTGTAGAATATCTATAAACTTCGTACTTTTTTTACTTATTCTACTTATTTGATTGATCGATATTTTATGTCTCTTTCGTAACTTTCTGCTCATCATCTATTATAATACTCTTGAATAATCTCTATTATAATCATTATAAATTAAATATCTCTTTAAAGTTTCACTATGTAACGCTTATTAAATAAGTTCTCCTTATTAAAATGTACGTAATTCAAATTTATTGCTCATTTATATGTTAAAATATCGCTTATCTAAATATATAAATTTATTTATTAATTATAATGTAAGCTTCTGATTTACATAGTTAATAATTTAATTTCCAGATAATAATAATTTGATTTAACAATCTTCTGATAATTTAACTTTGAAAATAAAACGACACCTGCTTTTTACTACCGTAATCTTAACATCATTAATTGATTCTAATCCTTTTAACTAGTTCCCCCTTGATAATAATTGTGGGTTTCTAAAACGAAGTGACACACGTGTGAATGTAATCAGAGTCAGCAGCCTGAATTATACTGCGTTCTAAGGTGCCAATCATTTAGTGTGTTGGTAATTATAACAGCTGACTAGTGTTAATAGTAGGAGTAACACCAGGAGTAGTGGTAAAGAAACGAGTACAATTGTGATTGCCACGTTCTACGCCATTGATTGCTGACGCTTACTCCTGTATGCTTCGCCATGATACTATCTGCACTCATACAGGTTTTTTCGGGTCAAGAGGAGTTGTAGCTCAATCAACTACATACACTGAGGTCTCACCACTAACATGTAGAAATGTAGCTTACTCGCTTAAATATGATGACTTGACTTTGAATTTGATCCAACCACTGCTTTGGTCTACCAATATTACTCTTATGCCCTCATATAAATGGTGTTGCTACGATAAGTGTGTGAATGTAACTTTTTACTACACAAGGGCAATATAGCAACTTTGGACGGGAAAGAAGCAGTTACGTACTGTTGCTCTTGCTTTGTGTGCATGGCCTTAAAACCATCTCATCCTATAGCACGCTCACCCCTTACTCCAATTCCTATTATTACAAAATTACCATTCGAACGCGTGTTAGTTGATATCGCAGGACCACTACCTCACACATATTCCAATCAGAACACTTACATCATCGTGTTTATAGACAGCTTTACTAAATGGTGTGAAGCGTTTCCAATTGTAGACACAAAAGCGAAAACAGTTGCAAGAATTTTTGTGGACAATATAGTCTCACGAATTTCCCCTCCACGGATTCTGCTTTCTGACTGCGCCTCTAATTTTACGTCTGAACTAATTAAATCAGTCTGTGCCTTACTAAATACACGAAAAACATTCAGTACTCCATATAGACCTCAAACGTTAGGCCAAGTTGAACGCCAAAATAGAGTCATCAAAGAGATGCTGACTAACTACTGCTCACAAGATCAGCAAACTTGGGATCAGTATCTTCAACTTATTCTCTTTGCATACAGATGTGCCACCCACGAATCCACACGCGAATCCCCTTATTTTCTCTTGTTTGGGCGAGACCCTTATGCTACTATTGATCATACCTTGATACCATCTTCATTACCTTATGCAAAATATAAAGATTATAAACGTGATCTATGCCGAAATCTCCAACTTGACTGGAAAGTTGCATTAGAAGCAATAACCAGAGCACAAAAACATCAAAAAACTGTTTATGATCAAAAATGTAGCTTTCCTATTTTTGACGTGGGAGACCGCGCTCTTCTATATAATCCCACCGCTGAGAAGGGTAATTCTCCTAAGTTAAGTACTCACTGGAAGGGCCCATATCGCATCACTTCGCTAGATGGTAAACGCGTTAAGGTATTATCTATAGACAATCCAAACAGCCGCACTTTAGAACGACATGTTGATCAAATTAAGCAGTGTACTGATCTTCACCTACCACTTATCCATCCTGTAACTGACGTAGATCCTAATCTGATCAACCAGACGATATCCTGTCGCAGAAATCCACTTAGGACAGTACGTAAACAAGTTGTCTAGAACGTAAACTTTAAGTTCGTCTTTAACGTTTTCAGTCATGATCCTAGTTTTTTTCTCCTTGTTTTAGATCCTCAGATCCAATGGCGGCGGCTAACGACGCGGTACAGCCAGATCAAGATCCAGACATTATCGACGTACCACCCGTCTCACCATGTCTGATCCAACGTACACCTGATCCGCATACTCAAGATCATGGCTCTTTCACCACATCAGCAGCAAGCGCTACTCCGCCTCAGCGTCAAATTCTTCACACTATCCATATCGGCGGGGCTTTTCACGTTCTCTCTTCGTACCACAAGTTCCATCGTCAGAAAACCTTCAGTCATGTGAAACAGTTGATTACTTTCATTCAGCTGAAACAGCTTGGCCTCAACGATGAAGCCAACCCGCCCGCTAAATGGCCTCTGGGTTGGCTACAGAAATGCAATCTATATCTCCGCATGGATGTACGTGGCAAATCAATACAACAGCGTCTACCAGGCCATCACAGACGAAACTGTCACGTACAGACTTCTGGGAAAACATCCTTTCTGGAGTTGTGGAGCGACGACGCCAAACGATGATCGCACGCCTCGATTTAATTACAACTTGTACGGTCGGCTCCTGATGCGCAGCGGAGATTTTCTCCTGGAGCAGCGAGATTTGCCCTTTCGTGTTCCTGAACTGTGCGACTCGAAAGTCATTTCCGGAGAAGCGAAATCAGTTCTGCTCTTAGCTGACGATAATGCGCGGTACATCAAGCACATCGAATGTGGCGCTATAATTTTCCATCCAGATCTGCGCCTTGGAACCATTCAGTACGTGATCCCTGCAGTTGATCCCTCCGAATATCAATATATCGTGATCGCGCTGCAGCTGAAAGATCTGAAACGCAATCCCAGGCGATGGCAACCAGACTGGGATCATCTGGTTTCCATCTTCGCCCCTCACCACCACAAGATAATTGTCATTGGCCCCTATTACGCCAAACACTTCGCGAACTCCCATAGTCGAGTGCGAGAGTTTGAGCAGTTCCTAATCGCCGGGTGCAAGAAAGCGCGGTTTCTTTACGTCTCCATGTCGGAATTTCCGTCTCCTGACGCTATCAAAATTGGCGTGTTCGAGAACGAGAGAGCCGATTCCCCCCTATCTTATAAAGGCGCTATGGAATGGTACTACACTTGGCAACCGAGTTTTGGGGTGTAGCAATTGCGCAAGCATATATCGAGATGATCCCTTACCGCCAAGAATTGCGACTTGGGCTGGAGCGACTCCAGGACTTGAATCCTGATCGCCCAATCTCGCCGGAACGCCCAACCGACGATGAGCCCCTTGTGAAAATTCACAAACCTGAACCCCCTGCACCACCGAAGCCCCCGTCTCCTAACGCCACAGTGGGGCTAACCTCGTCAACGACCAACCCTGTAACTCCAACTGCCCCAACTAATCTACCTGAGAATCCCGAATCGCGTGACGAAACACCCATGTCCCCCATGATAACAAATTCGGAATATGCCCCTGATCCGACTGTGCCGCCGACCAGTGCCAACCAGCCCTTTTGTGTCGTTACGGCAGCCCCCGCAACCGCAAGCGCCGACCCAGCACCCCAACCACCGAGAGTGAATGGCGAATCATCAGCTATATGCCAATATACTTGGACTCCAACAACCGCGCCCTAATCATGCTTCCCACCAACCTCCCTTTCCCCTACACGATTGTCATTCCCGGTCCCCACCCAGAGATTCCCACCATCAAGATTCCCCGCTCGTCATGATCTAGTTCCCCTCATTTTGCGCCCATTCCTTTACTTCCCTTGCTATGCTCTATCATTTGATCCGTAATGTAATGCGATTGACGCTCTACCTGATCCTTGAGTTACTGAACCATGAAGTAATCCCACCAATTAGTTGGTTAGTTATTGATTTCAATTTGTTTTGGATGTCGTTTTTTTAACTTATATGTTCTGAATTTGATCCATGTATGTCTGATCCACGAAGTAATCCCATCATTTTGTTACGTGTTTTTGTTGTTGTTTTTTATCATGTATGTTGCCTTTACTGTTCTCGTGTACTTTGTTCTCGATCCAATATATATCTGATTCTTCATCTGATACTTTCAATTACCTAAATTGTAAATGATTCTTCATAATGATCTGATCAAATTGATCTGCTGCATCGATTTGCGGGACTGTTGGACTATTTGGCAAACATGACTCTCATTTACTAGAAGTGACATTTTTTTACAACTGTAAATATGTGTGTTATGTCCTACGAGAAATTGTACAGAACTGAATAATGACAATTATGCATCTTCTTATGATAGTATGTATATTCCTAGTCTTTGACTCTTTTGTCGTAATATGTATATTTCTTGTTTTTGGCTGACGGACGTGGACGTCTTCTTTTTGAGATCCCTCATGTAACAGGAACCCCCCCTCTAAAACTTTTTAAAATTTGGGACTACTGTAAGGGCGCCCACCCGCTTAGAAACCTAAAAACTAATACTAGGGGCGGCAGAAGAAAAAGCCTATGTGGGCCCCGAAACACAATAGGCAGGAAATCGAGCTGGGCCAGGTTTTCTTTTTTCGGTCGGCTGAGTCAGATAGCCAGTTTGAAGGTGTAGTGTGCGGTGTCAAGTTTTGTGGCCGTCTTGGCATATTGTTAGCTGTGCTGTTTAGTGAATTGTCATTTTGTCGTGCCATTTTTTGATTGCTTGGTCCATTTTACCTGATCCCTGCTATTCATCAATAAATTGCTGTTCCTTGCTGGTTGCCGTTGTATAGCGGAGTAGAGGTACGTTCAGGAGTAGAATTAGAGGAGCGGAGTTGCCCGAATTGTCTAGCCAAACAGAGAGAGAGATCCTGAGAGATTTCTATAGAGTCGTGAGTTGAGAGTGGTTACTCATCACGAAAGACTGAAGGTCCGCCTTCACCATAACAACTATGAATTAGTTGTTACGGGTAGACCCCTGGGTACAAGAGGTAGAATACACCACTGAACGTTTTCGGGAACAAGGGGCTTCTGAGAAACGGAACAATCCATGGGATTATGCGGTTGAAGCTCCGAAAGGAACTAGTGGTGCGACTGGAAAGCAGCAGCATGATAAAAAGCGTCAAGAGCTATTAGGTCAACAAATTTTTTCTGGTCCGATGATCATGTTTTTAATTTGCATTCTGTTTTCTATGGTGTTGAATTCTGCCAATGCTTCTCCTCAGTCAACCAGTTTCACAAATAAGGTATAAGAAATGGGAGTCTTTGTCAACGAGCAATACGTTGTTGCCGTTTCACCTGCTGACATCCAGTCACGGAGAATACGTACCGGTTGTAATACAAATGAAAATATCAACTCACCCAAAAAATTCTGAACCTAACACGCAATTTTGTGTTAATGCTGCTTGTAAACTTGTCACTACGTATAAAAACGAACTTAATGAAACTTGTTACTCCCTGCCTACAATTGACACTGCAACAACTAGATTACAGCAAGAGTTAATTGATGCTTATTCTGGTATACTTGATACGCCATATTATAAACGCCTGCTACATTCTATATGTGAACAAAATGACATAAGACCACAAATTACAAGACATAAGCGTCAATTTTTAGGGGAAATTATAGCTTTTGGACTACTGGGATTAACTGGCACAGGTATTGGATTAGCTAATACTGTTCGAATAGGCCAAATTTCTAGCAAAGTTAACGCATTACATCAAGCAACGCAAGTTTTAACTGATTACACCCAAAAGAACCAAAAAGCAATTCAAAAACTGTCACTGGCCAATGAGCACATATATGCTTTCATGCATCATTCAATCAAAGACATCAAAGAAATGATAGGCAAAGTGCAATGTCGCGAAGATGAGTGTATCCATAATATTGAACGTTTACTAATAGAGCATATATATGCAGACAAAGTTAAACATGTCGTTGATTCTTTGATGCTACGCATATTACAAGGGCAAATATCACCAGCTGTTATTAATGTGCCAATGCTTCAACAAGTTTTTGAACAGTGAAAAGTGCGAAATTCTTCCCTGCTGCGCAAAGAACCCAGCTTGGTTTATCAATTTGGCCAAGTCTTCCCAGTCAACATTGACTTAGTTCGATTGCGCTTTTCCTTAATTTTTGCCTTACCAGTTCCTCATGAGGCAAATGCTCAACCTCTGTTTGAAATAGCCAATGTCGGATGGAACAATAAAAACGAAAACGTTAAAATGAAAATGGGACTACCTTCAACCGCTGTGCGTGATATCGGCTCTGATTTTCGGGAAGTTGATTTGACGCAGTGTAATAACAAACCTGGCATTAGTTATTGTGGCGCGCATGCTTTTACCCAAAATCGTTACGTCGATTGTTTAAAATTGGTAGTTGCTAGCCATAGAACAGTATCAAATTTTACGCAAAATGCTTGTGCCAAAACTACGCAGATTTTTTAAGTTCTTCCATATGAAACTGACGTAGCATCCACACTTGCTGGAATCGTCTTACGTACATCTGAAATATTTAACACAATTTCTAATCATGGCGTTTTTACACATTTAGTGCAAGGTAGCCGCGTTCCTGTACCAAACAATGGGGTTTTGTGGATACCACTTGCAAACTATACCCTCATTGTTGTCGGTGACAATATTATTACATCGTTGTTTAGCAAAACTACATCGTTTTTTCTTGGTCCATCCCTTATAAAACAAGTCACCCCACCATCATTGGATTTAAAACCACTAGTATGGACAAATTTAGCAGCTGCAGAAGCGGCAAACATGCAAATTAAGTAATTGGTCTATAAACGTTTGTCTGCAAGTACGCTTTTTGCAGATTGGGACGTTCATTCTAACTTTAGCGTTGGCATCTGGATTGCGCTTCTTGTGTTGTTAGTTGTAGCATTGTTATTTTTATGTCGGCATTTTTTTGTTAAACTATTTCGGTGTGGGCGACAGCGACAAGCACCTCCTCAAAATATTTTACCCTTGAGAGGTTTGCAACCAAATGCTCAGGAAGAACCCGATGACAGGGATTCCGAGGAAGATATACCTTTAGCAGAAATTGCTCGTGCTGCTCGTAACAGAACTCCGAATCGGCACTGACAGGCGCCGCAAAGACCGCGGCAATTATATGCTATGAGTTTTGCTCCAATCTTGTTTTGCACATTAATCGGTGGCATTCAAATAACAACGCTGCTGGACACTGGAGCCGATCTATCTGTTGTTGGTTTTGAATTGTTCAAACGGTTAGGCGTTCCAGTGCAGAAGACGTCTTTTCGTAACACGAGGTCCGCTTCCGGTGATCCTTTGCCAATTGTTGGTGCAGTACATTTGCCAGTTCATGAATCCCCGGATTGATGTATGAATATCAATTTTTTGTATGTGAATGGTCCCCTTTCGAAGGTAATTTTTGGAACTGCTTTTTAAGGAATCATTTTTTCACGGTAAAACTAGATTTTGAAGCAACACATTGATGCTTGTAGATCATCGTCACAAGCAACAAAAAATTCCTCTCCCAGGAACCTTTTCCGTATCAACGCACTGTTACGTTTCCTTACTACAAACAGCAACAATCCCCGCTAGATCATAAGCCGGCGTCAATGTTTTGTTGGAACAGTTAGACCGACCAATTTCCTGTGCCATGTTTGAGCCGTCTTCTAAATTTTTGGAACGAACACAACTGCTAGTTGGTCCAACTGTTATAAACACTGGCTACGGCGTAGCGCCAATACCAATAGTAAACCCAACTAATTCTCCTATTTCTTTACATCAAGGAAGTCGAATAGGTACTGTTGAAGAAGTTTGTTTAAAAAATGTGTGTTTTCTAAATTCTCACACATCAGGTTTGCTTACATTTTTACGATCAGTCGACAGTCCTAAAGAACTGAACTTCAGTCAACTGAAGAACCATTTAAACAAAAACAAACTCACACGAATGCTCCTACCAGTGCACGTCATTTACCAGAAATAGACACTATCAAATCCTCAGCAACAAATCTGACTGAAAATCAACAGCACCAGCTAAAATACACCTTGCTTCAAAATTCTGACGTTTTTGCAAGTTATGATTTTGATCTCAGTCGATGTACAGTCTTTCGTCCACGAATTGAAACCGGAACTGCACCTCTCATTAAGCAAAGACCTCATCGGCTGCCTCACTCAACGAGAACAATTACAAACAGAAATTAATCAGTTGCTCTCACATGGTCTGATATCGCCATCAATTTCTTCTTGGGGTTCTCCAATTGTGAACGTCAAGAAAAAAGACGGATCATGGCGAATGTGTGTAGATTTTTGAAAGCTTAATTTAGTAGCCGATCCTGACATATTTCCTCTGCCGCGAATAGATGATATTCTCAGTAGTCTATCTTCTGCAAAATACATGTCAACATTAGACTTGGCCAATGGTTTCTGGCAGATCGAACTCGACGCTGAAACCAAACATAAGACAGCCTTCACAACATTTTATGGTCATTTTGAGTATAATGTTCTGCCTTTTGGTTTGAATTCTGCTCCAGGTGCATTTCAAAGATGTATGTCTATTGTGTTGGTTGGCTTAGAATGGCACAAGTGTCTTGTTTACATAGATGATATTCTAGTTTTCTCTTCAACATTTGATCAGCACTTGAAAAATTTAGGTAATGTTTTTGCAAAATTTCGCACAGCTAATCTCAAATTTAAACTATCTAAATGCCAATTTTGTCGCAAGTGAGTTCGCTATCTTGGTCATGCCATATCACCAGATGGGATTATACCGGATCCAGAAAAGATAGCCTCGGTCAAGGATTTTTCAATACCAAAATCATTAAAACAATTAGAAAGTTTTCTTGGTTTGGCCGGTTATTACCACAAGTTCGTTCCAAATTTTACTGAACTTGCCAAATCGTTGAACATGTTAAGACGCAAAAATGTACCATTCAACTGGACTCAAGATTGCCAGCGCAGTTTTGATGAATTGAGACATCAACTGACATCAGCACCCTTGCTGATTTATCTCAAATTTGACAAACCTTTTATAATTCACACTGATACATCAGGTTATGCCTTGGGTGCCGTTTTGTCTCAGGAAACCAAGCAAGGAATTTAACCAGTTGCGTATGCTAGCAGATCACTAACATCTACTGAACGCAATCACAGCACAGCAGAAAAAGAAGCACTCGCTGTCAAATGGTCAATAAGGCACTTCCAATACTATTTACAGTACAGGGTTCAAAGTTCACTATTTACACCGATCACCAACCACTGAGAACTTTGATGAAAAATCCTCCAAAAAGTTCATAGAAATAATAATGCTGATGCCCTGTCAAGAAATCCAGCCTTGGAACAAAGCCGTAATTTTTTGTGTTCAAAGGCAACTGAATGCACAAGTAGATGGTGGCTTATGAAATCACTTGGCTTTGCTTCAACGGCAATATCCAATTTGGTCTGATTCAATTAATTATTTAGTACATGGCGATTTGCCAAATGACAATAAAGTGGCCAGAAAAATTCTTCTTTCGGAAGAGTTCTATACAGTGGAAAACGGTATTTTATATCGATTGACCACGTTTCGCGGTGAAATACTCAAACGTGTAGTTGTGCCAACTGTGCTTCAGCACGCGGCTCTTGAATCATCGCATGACAGTCTGTTTGCAGGGTGTAGCCAAGACACATTTTCGCGTTGCACAGTACTACTATTGGCCCGGCATGAGACATAGTGTTGAACAGTGGTGTGAAACTTGTCATGCTTGCAACACTAGAAAACATCCAATACCAAACACAGTAGCGCCTTTGCAATCTATTCCACCTACAGGAGCCCCTATGTTGCGCATGCACGTTGATATTTTATCATTCGTAAACACTTCGGCAAACGGCAATAAGTATTTTGTCGGATTTATTGCTTCTTTTTCCAAGTATGTAGTTGGTTTTGCTACCACTAATCAAACAGCACTCACCTGTGCTCGTCTATTTATTGATCAAGTTGTTTGCCGTTTTGGCGCACCTAAGCACCTAGTTTCGGATCAAAGTGTTCAATTTGTTTCTGAACTCAACAAAGAAATTTGCGAAATGGTGGATACTCGTAAAACATAAACAGCTCCATACCATCCAGCATCCAACGGTCAAATTGAACGTTTTCACAGAACTCTACAAACCTCACTTAGCATGATTGTTAGTGAGAATCATGAAAATTGGGATTTGTGTATTTCATATTGTATATTAGCATATAAAACAAGTGTTCACGCGTCAACCAACGACACTCCCCATTTTATTTTGCACAGATGGGATCCACATATTCCTGGTTTAACACATTTTTTGGCTGACGAAAACTACACCACTGCAAATTATAAATTACAAGTATCCTTTAGATTGCACTATGTTTGGGTAAAAGTACAGGATCCTATCACAGCAGCTCAACAAGCACAAGCAATTAATTATGATCGCAAAACTACTGGCATCACCTATTAAATAGGACAAATAGTTTACGTTTACAATCCACATGTTAAACACCCTCAGACTCGAAAACTAGCTCATACGTGGCACGGACCGTATCGCATAGTCGATTTAGCACAACCAATTGCAACTGTTCAATTGATTAATAAGCATGACGCTAAACAGCACAAATTGCATTTTAACCGATTGAAGCCTTGCATGGGACCTCGACTAATGCCATTAACTGTTGATGATCCACTTAAATTTGCTGAACCAGCAGATCCAAATTTAGAAGTGGAAGCATCAGAGTAATGTTGTCACATTCATTTATGAGTTGGAAAGAATACTGGACTGAGCAAATCGAAGTAACAGTAGTTTAATCAGAACAGTATTCTTCATTTTTTATTTTGACACAATTTAAGTTTCGGCAAATGCTGCACTGATCATATCGAAGTAACAGTAGTATGGTCAGAACAGCTTTTTATTCAAAAGTATTTTACGAAATAGTTGCTGCCAATATGGTTTCTTAGTTGGATCTGTTAGTTACTCAAGTTTATCAGACTAACTGTTCAGCACAAGCACGTTTGTTCTATTATCATTCTATTTTTCACTTTGTGTGTTTGGGTCCTATTTTTTATATTTTATTTTTTGTTTTTTGTGTTTGCTGAGCTCATTTTGCTGTTCTACTAATTATTTTAAGAAACCAAAAATATTAACTGGTGGCAGTTTGTGAATGCATATTTATAAAATATTTGTTGTTCTGTTTGCTATGTTTATTTACAGTATCTACAGTATCTACAGTATCTACAGTATCTACAGTATCTACAGTTTTGTTTTGGCCATGATGAAGTAACAGTAATCTAACAGCACAACACTGTAAGTTGAACCTCTAATTTTGGTTATGTACTGTATGTCATGTGTTTTGTATATGAACCTTCTAGTTATTTGAGATAATGCTATTATAATAACGTTGGCATTTATTTTTACAGTTTAGTATATATTCATCGAAATTCGTAGGTGTCTATTTTAAAAAGGTCCAAACTATAAAATATTTCCCTATGAGAGAGCATAGTTTTGTATTTTTAGGCTAATGATTTCCACAAACGCTGCAGTTTATTATCGTGGCGAAGAAAGTATTTTTTCGCACCTATACTCGGCTGATTTTCTATTAAATGGCTATAAGTACTGTAATGCCGAACAGGCCTATCAAGTGCTTAAGGCAAAGTGTGCAGAGGATTATGACTCTTTGGTATCCTTGTTAGCAGAAAGTTATGTGCTAGAAATAAAACGTAGATCTCGCCATATTCAGCAGTCTATCTCAGGATTTCAGTACAAATGGGAAATAGTACGCGAAATTTGTATGCTTCGCATTGACTATGAAAAATTTGCCCAAAACCCTAATTTACGCGTTTTATTACTGCAGACTGCTCACAAAGACTTGCGCGAGAATTTAAATGACTATTTTTGGGGATATTCAAATGGTCACGGCAAAAATACAGCGGGCAAAATTTTAGTGCAAGTGAGACATTACTTGGGTTTGGGGAAATTTTCGAATGATTTTTCTAAGGCTCTTGCAGTTGGGGACTCGCTGCTCCGACACATTGAAATTCCAGAGGCGAGGGTGATTTCTATTCCAGGTTCAAAATCCAAGTTTGTCACTTCTTTAGCTGAAGTTGCCGCTGGTCCTTACGTGTAAAGTCTTTTAATATTAGTGGGCACTAATGACTTGGTGTCTAAAGACAAGAAATTGCACCCTGCTACAAAAATTGCTCGGAATTTAAAAATAACGGTGTTTAAAGTACGCTGAGAACAATTCCAATCAGAAAATCATCCTTTGCACTCTGATTCCTAGATACTGTGACGCGAACACAAAAGTTGATCACTCTATTCAAATCTTTCGGAAGTCTCTATTAAATATTTTTCCAACTGAACTCACAAACATTCAAATATTGGACCTTTCTCCCCTGTTTTATGACCCTCTGTTATTTGCGCGCAAAGGCTTACATTTATCTGCTGCGGGAGTAAAGCAACTGCAATCGTTAATAAGACATGCTTTTCGTCTGAACCTGAAACTGGAAAAGTTGCAACAACCATTTTTGCTTACCAATCTCCTTGTCAATGAGCCAATTTCGGGTGCAGTCGATTGAGTTAATGATAATTCAAACTGTTTGACCATTTTATATTGATTAATTGTGCATTTTACATTTGCTTGCTCATTTATACGTTTTTCTTGCTTAGTATACGGCTTTTGTTATCTATATTACTGTTAATCTTTGTTTATGTAATGTCTGTTCAATTTTACATGGTTAGGTCATTTTTTCAGACGGGGAATATTATGAAAAAATTGTAAATTATACAGTTTGATTAATTAGTTTTATAAGTTGAAATGTGAATTTTGTTGAGGAATTGTAAATTATATAGTTTGATTAATTAGTTTTCCAAGTCGAAATGTGAAATTCTAGAAATTGGGTTGAGACTAAATGAATGGGCGTCACTTGTTGTTGTCGGCGGTTTTGGTTTTGGAAAGAGAGTTTAATGTTGTGTTTGGACTTGAGTGGTCGTCTGTGAAAAGTTGTTGCAAACTGCGAAGAGGTTCGGCTAACGGGCCTGCGTGCCCTAGGCCGAACCTTCCTAAATGTTGCAAAACAATAAATACTTATTTTATCTGTTTACTCTGTCTATTTACTCCAGACTAGAAAATTTAATTGCTAAGTACAAGTGGTTAGTTTGGTTAGTCAGAATTAAATCTGGCTCTTAAAGACTGAGTTAAACATTCACACAGGCGCTACGAGAATTTGTTTTTTAATTTAATGAAATTTTTGCCCTTAAACACGCTTCGTTAACTTACATTTCTATGATAAAGAATAGTTAACTCAGTAGTTAACCTAATCAGGGTTTAATCAATCATAGATTAACAGGCCCTTCACATAGTTTTAGTTCCTAGCGATTATACTTCTACACATGATTTGTCTTACAGAACCTTCACTTAAAATTTTGGCGATAATATATTCAATGTATTTTTAGCTAAAACTCACCTATCATAGAAAGCTGATGAAAAACAACATGTAATTGGTTTTCACGGTTTTCTCAGATTTCCAAATTGGGAATGACAACTAAGTTTCTCAATCAAGTGAAAAGAGTATTGTTCTGAGTTGGAGTTGATTACTTTTCTTTTTCTATTTACGTCAATGGTTTCATTTGTGAATTAGTAATTAAAACCCTTCGAAGTTGAGTATGACTTTTGAACTGCCTAACACTAGTCACTGAATGGTCAGTCAGGCAATGTGGTTGATACAGATACTGATCAAGACCATCAAGAGGTCAGTAAGTAGTTAGTATTCTTAAAAACGGGTATGAACTATGAATGGCAAAAAAGATAGTCCACTTTTATACTTTATAATAATTATAAATAACATCAATTGGCCAGTGAAAGAAAGTTCTTTTTGAGGATAGTTAAGTACATGTTAAGGTCAAGTAGGCTAATGAAGTTCAAGAGTGTGTCTAACCGTTCACGGAGGCGCTACAAGTCTGTGTTTTTAAAATTTTTTCGGATCAAAATTTACCTACAGTATTGAATAAATTAACAAAAAATAATACGTCGAAAATACCCTACTGTGCAAAAAATGTTGTCAGCGTAATACGAGCCTTATTTTTTAAAACAAAATGGTTGAAAAAGGCCTGAAAGGTTTTTACAAACATTTCTTATCTTTTAACGTTGTAAATGGGTTTTTTACCAATTTTAAACAAAACTTACACAACTTTTCGTTTGTCACTGATTTGTTCTTTGGCCAACCCCATTCATTTTTGCAAAGCTTTATCACTTTTTTCTTACGAAGCTCCTAAACAATTACACTTTGTTTTGTGTTAAGCATTTGATTTGGTGTCATTTTGTCTGTCGTTGTAAAAACTGCCTTTGCCGATTGACAAAACTTGCCGGTTCATCGACCAAAACGTTCTTTTATGAATAGATAGACAGCTACTCAGCTGCTATTTCTACCCAGTGTTCATATTTACTGACTATACTTATATGATAGCTGCTAATAAAGTACTTGATAGAGTTATACTGGAGTTGTACAAGACGATTTAACAAAGAATATCTCCCCACGGTTTATTAACCCGTTGATGCGCACTGTGAGTGAACCTCAGGTACCCAACGTGGTAGATGCATGCCCAATATGCAGTCATAAAGCTTGGCTAGATTATATAAGGAGATATCATTATGTGTCAAGCGATTTTTGAAAACAGGCACAAATGGACTTTCCACAGTTGTCGCAGGCAAGGAATTCCGAACTTTGGTTACACGATAACTAAAACAAGTTGTTCGCAAGTTACTATGACTGCGAGTAAAGACCAGTTTTCGACTATGACCCCGGGTACCAAAAGAATCACAATCATAACTAAAAACATCACAAAATTTCACATCACAAAAGATTATTTACAATTTTAAAACACATGACTAGATCAAAAATTAACCGCCGTTTCTCTATGGTGTGTAGATTTAAGACTTTTAATCTGGAAGGATAATCCAAGTTTTTACATGCCGGTATTCTTTTCGTGAAACGTCTTTGTACTGACTCTAACAAATATCTGTCTTTTTTCAGATATTGGGTTCCAGACACAACTGCAATACTCAACAATTGGGCGCACATAAGTTTTATACATAGAAACAAGGAAGTTAGTTTCCCGACACAAAAACGCTTTGAAAACTAAATTTGATTTTTGGTGGGCTTTAGACGCTATACGAGAACAGTGATCAGAAAATTTCTTATTGGCTGATATAATTATTCCAAGATCTTTCACAGTTTCTTTAGAAAGAATTTCGTCATTTTTAATATCGTAAGTTCTTGTCGGATTGCTGTTCCCCCCACATACATTTGTAGCAACATACATTTGTCTCTAGCCAAGTAAGCTGGTTGCAATCCATCCAGTCAAATACATTATATACATCATGGCAAATAGAAAATGTTATCATTGTAGTCATAGCTGCAAAAATTGATTTTGCAGTCATTGGCAAAAATTTTAATTTTACATGTTTGACATTTTTCGACAATATCATTAATAAACAGCAAGAACATCAATGGACCAATGATTCTGCCCTGTGGGACACCACTGGAAACCGTTGCTAGACTAAATCGAGCTCCATTGACTACAACTTGTTGCACCTGATTTGTCATAAAACTGAAAACCAAAATATAGTGAGTTTGAAGGTGGCGCTCCTGAAATATGACTTTTCAAAAAACGTCAATCTGGGGCCAATTTGAGATGTGCAATAGCAAACTGGTGTGCCCAAACACAAAATAAGAAGTTGATTAATACAAACTAGCATTCACTGTAGCCCAAACGTGAGCAAAATTTCGGCTTGCATTTTGTCTTCACAGCAAGATAGCTGCTGAACAACCAATAGCTCATTTTGCTTGCCATAACGTGATCGAGCGGTCGCAAAAAGTCTTTTTTAATGAATATGATTGATATATCGAAAAACACTAAAATCGCGATTTTTGAAAAACATGAATTTGGCTAAATTTTTTAAACACTTTCGATTCGCTCAAAATCAAATTTTGCGACCGCTCGAAGACAACTAGGTGCATTCATATGCCAAATTTTACGTTTTTTCGTTGAACCAATTTTTTAAAATCGCAAATCGAAATTTGCTTTCGTATTCACACGCACTTTATTTCAGCATCATGCAGAAAATACAGCTTTATTTTACAAAAAAATTACACCACACTCAGTAACAGACCAAAAATTTTAAAGTATGTGCAAGTAAAACACTGCTACTAGTGTTTTTCAATCTTCCAAAATCATCATTTACGTGTTAGTGTTAGTATGTGAATACGGGCCTTAAAGTTAGGGTTTACACTAACTTTAAGTGTTAGTGTTAGTATGTGAATACGGGCCTTAGTTCCTTACAGAAAAAAGCTCAAAAATTTTGGACAATTTTTTCATGTAATATTGGTATCAAATTAAAGGAAATTCACTTCTAAACAACTTTTGTTCTTGCGATGCATGTTCATTTTTGCGCATTTTCAAAATAATGGCCAAAACATTTCAGGAGCACCACCTTAAGGGGGTAGTGTCGCAAAAGCAGTCGAATTTGCGCGACTGTAAAGCTTGTTCAGTGAAATGTTAGAAATAGTTCTGTCTATATTTTGAGAATCTATCTAAAGGAAAATATTTCTGCCAAGTTTCAGCAAAATTGGTGCCGCATGTAGTTTGCAATGATGTCGCAAAGTCGGAAAAATGACGTTTTGAAAACCTATCCACATTCCATATTTTCGTCACATTAATCAATATTTTTGTTTAGTTTGTTTACACAGACTGATAGCATATATGTTGTAGTTTATGCACACAAAATTTAGTGCAAATTCCTTGAACAGTTGCGGAGTAATACCTGTTTGAACTGTGAAACTGTGCGAAAGCTGTGAAGTACTCATAGCAATAATGATTAATTGTGAAAAATCTGGACGCGTATTTTGAAATCAGAAGAAAAACGAACCTTCAATTTTCTTTCTTCTTATTTGTCGCAAAAATTTGTGCGTCTACACATTATGTGTACTCCACAAGCTGACCAATCTGATATCTGGCTTGATTTGTCGAACTTTTATGTCCCTATTATGTGATGTCTGGCTTACTACTGGGGATTGGTCCAAGATATTTGTCTGTATTTGCACTGTACGGCAGTGGCGTAGCCAGGGGGGGGCCCGGGGGGCCCGGGCCCCCTCCTCAGCGCTTTTGGCCCCCCCCTGGGAGCCAAGGGCCGAACCCCCCCTTTTGTCCAACTCATAAAAAAATTTCAAAAATTTCCGATATATACGCCTCCAATTGACCAAAATTGGCCTAAAAATAAAAAATTTCTCAAATTTTTCTGGGGGCTGCCGCCCCCAGACCCCTGCAACTCCGTGTATATATAGTTTATTCGGTTCCTTGTTATGATCTTTTATTATTAAAACCTTGTATGTGTGAGTGCATTATGCAGCACCCAGGGGTGGTCCCAGGGGGGGGGGCCGCCCCAGGGGCCGCCCCCCCCCCCGAAATTTTTCCCGACTGTACACAAGGGTCCCCCCTTTGGTTTTTATGGTCCGGCCGGAAAATTTTTCTGATGCGTCCCCCAATTGACCAAATTTCCCGAAAATCGACCAAATTTTGCCTAAAAATCAAAAATTTCCCCCAATTTTTTTCTGGGGGCTGCCGCCCCCAGACCCCTGCGACTATATACAATATATATATATATATATATATATATATATATATATATGGCTTACTATTCCTTCTTATTATTTTTCATCAAAGCCTATACATGTATACATGAGTATATTATGCTGCATTTAGTTGTGTAAAACACTGTCTGATGTGACGTTCCCATCATGTGTTTTATTTTCCAGTCGGAAAAAATTTCTGATACGTCTCCAGTTGACCAAATTCGGCCTAAAAATTGAAAAATTCTCTATTTTTTTCTGGGTACACCACTGGTTTTTACTACAGACTCAATTCATTGCCCTTGGTATGGCTGCGGTTATAACAAATTAGCGTAAAGCTGAAAAACGCTATTATAAAAAGTCAAAATTTCTTCAGACCTCCGCCCCCCCCCCCCGAAATCGAAGTCTGGGACCGCCAGTGGCAGCACCTACTTGTTCGTTCGCTACGCTTGCTGATGTGACGGTCTTACACTCTTACCGGTCTTTGGTTTTAAATGCCTCGCCAGCCAAAATTTCCGACACATCTGATTTTGGTTTCTGAGCACTAGTTTTTGAAAGTTTAAAGTATTATTTTTTGACAGTTGTATATATGCTGTTATATATATACGTGTAAGTTTTTGCAGTAGGGATTGACAAAATGGCATATCCATTAGTATTAGGAAAAAATAAAAACTGTTGCTGAAATAGCTTTTTCACTGCAAATCTTATTTCAAAATTTTAAAAAAGCAGTATATAGCTTCTGGGGGCTGCCGCCTCCAGACCCCCGCGATCATTCTATTTTCGTGGCCAAGTGTGGCTTGAAATTAAGTTTTCAATGCAAATTTTATTTCGAAATTTTAAAAATGCGTTAGCTTCTGGCACAGGAAAACCAAAATACTGAATTTCGACTACTTTTTAGTCGAAAATAAGGCGTCTAATTTTCGACTACTTTTCAAAAAGGCGAAAATTAGACGAAAATAAGGCGTCTAATTTTTGACTATTTTTAAAAAGGCGAAAATTAGACGAAAATAAGGCGTCTAATTTTCGACTATTTTTAAAATAGGCGAAATATTTCACGTTGGGTATATTGTGTTGTGTTTTGCCAGTTGGTGCGACCACTGGGTTGGTCTGAATTTACCCACAGGTAAAGTGAAGGTAAAGTCGTATTCTCAAACAATGCTTAAAGCCAATGTGATAGCTAAGGTTACCCTTAAGTTTCGGTCCAGAAAAGTGCTTTATCTTGTTTCGCAGCTAAAGTTAATGTATTGTGCAAATTTTTAACTTCAACCGTCGACGATAACCTTGTTTTCAATTTTAAGTTTACCTTTACCCACAGAATTAACTTTACCTTCACGTTACTTGTGGGTAAAGTTAGCCTAACTTTACCTGCAGGTAATTTTGAGAATACGGCCCCAGGTTAATACACAGTAACAGGCAACTGTGCTTGTTAACCACCAAAACGATGCCTAGATTAAAATTTAGATTTTGAGCTATTTTGAGCCGTAGGTCACTTATTTTGCTCCTTTCCATGAGACAAAATTTTCGACTTCAAACTTGTGATTTCTATTCACACTTTATTTGAGTTGACTGGCTTGGTTGCGCATAAGCTTTTTCACATTTAGTTTTGTTCAAAAATTACCCAATTTCAAGTCCCCAGTTTGTTGTTTTTTTTGCAATTTTTGCTAGGATTCTCTAGGCTAAGCTGGCAGGATTTTTTTCTGAAAATTTCGATTTTTTTATTGCCTAAGCCTGAGCCTAATCCTGAACCTAAGCCTAAGCCTAAGCTTAAGCCCCATACTAAGCCTAAGCCTAAGCCCAAGCCTAAATTAAGGCCAAGTTTGAATTTGGTCAAAAATTGGACGTTTCTGGCGAATTTGGCCAATTTTTCGGCAGAACCCGGTCAAAGAGCCTTTGTTTTGATTCTAAAAAATTGTAAACAATAATCTGACACCAGTTAGACACGATTAGAACGGAAACAACAAGGACTTCGGAAAAAATTTGGAAAACGTCCGTCACTGAGGGTTCAGATTTCGGGGGGTCATATCGCTGAAAATCCAAAAAATGAAATAGGGGTTCTTGAAGCAAAAAAGCTTCCCCCAAGGTGCTCTACTCAAAAAAATAGGTCCACTATTTCCCCCCCCCCAACTGCATTTAACCCGCTTTTTTTAATTGAGGACAAATTTGAATATGGTCAACATTTTAACGATTTTGATGAATTTGAAGGCTTTCTCGGGTAGAACGGAGCGTTACTAAAGTGGTTGCTCAGCCCAAAAATAAGTCAATATATATTCTTTTCAAGTGCGTTTTTAAGGTAAAAGAAAGTTTTGCCATTTTTAAAAAATAGCAAATTTTAGTAACTAAATTTCTAGTTTAAAAAATAATGAAAACACCCTCATAGAGTCTATTATTCTATTTGTATGATATGACTGTATGATATATACATAGGAAGCAAGAAATAACAGGACAAATCTAAATGAACATATAAAAATACTTCCTGTTAAAAATGTATAAATAAACAATGTAATACATTTGGTTCAATCATCAAAGGCGTTAAAAAAACTTTTAAGAGCGTTAAAATAAGCCTACTACTTGCCGTCTGCTTGCAAATGATACAAAAATAGTCGAAAAATAGACGTTATTTAGACGCCTATTTTTCGACTATTTTTCGCCTATTTTTCGACTATTTTTCGCCTATTTTCGTTAGGATGAAAAATAGGCGAAAAATAGACGTTATTTAGACGCCTATTTTTTTCCTATTTTCGTTACGATGAAAAATGTCAAAAAATAGACGTTATTTAGACGCCTATTTTTCGACTGTTTTCCGTCTATTTTCATTACGATTGAGAATAGGCGAAAAATGGACGTTATTTAGACACCTATTTTTCGACTATTTTCCGCCTTTTTTCGTTACGATCGAAAAATAGGCGTCTAAATAACGACTGAATTTCGACTATTTTTCACTAGAATAAAATAGGCGAAAAATAGACGTTATTCAGGCGCCTAAATTTCGACTGAATTTCGTCTGATTTTCGCCTATTTTAAAAATAGTCGAAAATCAGACGCCTTATTTTCGTCTAATTTTCGCCTTTTTAAAAATTGTCAAAAATTAGACGCCTTATTTTCGTCTAATTTTCGCCTTTTTGAAAAGTAGTCGAAAATTAGACGCCTTATTTTCGACTAAAAAGTAGTCGAAATTCAGTATTTTGGTTTTCCTGTGAAGTTCGTCTAGTGGTGTCTCTAGCCCGATTACAGGAGTAGCGTCACTCGAAGTAGTCCACTTCTTCTACTATGAACTAACATATCTAAGCTAGAATAGTAACGCAAACAACTTATATACTGAAATGATGAGGTTTTATTGGAATAATTGCTCGAGATATACGGTACAAAACAGAGCATTAGCTATCCAGTGGTCACACCAACTGGAGCCCAAAAAGGCAACAGCGTTCAGACCAACCCAGTGGTCGCACCAACTGGCAAAACACAACACAATATACCCAACGTGAAATATTTCGCCTATTTTAAAAATAGTCGAAAATTAGACGCCTTATTTTCGTCTAATTTTCGCCTTTTTAAAAATAGTCAAAAATTAGACGCCTTATTTTCGTCTAATTTTCGCCTTTTTGAAAAGTAGTCGAAAATTAGACGCCTTATTTTCGACTAAAAAGTAGTCGAAATTCAGTATTTTGGTTTTCCTGTGAAGTTCGTCCAGTGGTGTCTCTAGCCCGATTACAGGAGTAGCGTCACTCGAAGTAGTCCACTTCTTCTACTTCTACTGAACTAACATATCTAAGCTAGAATAGTAACCAGGGTTTATTTTTTCATTTTTTTCTTGGTGGCCAGCTGGCCACTAGACCCAAAATTTTAGTGGCCAATGCAAAAATTTAGTGGCCAATTGGAAAGATGCGTTAAAAATTTACTGAGTTAAAATCACTGAAAATTATCTAACTCAGAGGCCGTCCAACTTCCAGAAGCTAGGAAATTTGGAAAATTTACGAAGTTTTTTGACATTACAAATCACGAATTCACTAAAATGTCATTTTTGCAATGGCAAAACAGCTAAAACGATACATAATAGTGTATATTATATTAAGTAAGTAAACTGTGTATGTACTCATGTACACATTATATACCAGTGGCGTACCTAGAAAAAAAATTCTAGGGTGAACGACTTTTCGATTTTTTGTAATGATTTAAAATGGGCTTTTTAGCAATTTTCACACTTAAATTCGCATGAGAAACGTAGGATCACTCAGCCGCAAAGTTGCATGGGTCTGGGGGCGTCAGCCCCCAGAAAAAACATTGGCGATTTTTCAAATTTTTAAACCGAATTTGGTCAACTGGAGACGACGTATCAGAAATTTTTACTGACAGAATTTAAAACAAAAGATAGGAGCGTCACATCAGACAGTGTATTACACAAGTAAATGCAGCATAATGTACACTCGTGTATATACATACATATGCATCGGCTTTGATGAAGGACAATAATAAGAAATGGCAAACCACAACGTTGCAAAGTTATGGGGGCGGCAGCCCCCGGGAAATAATTTGAAGAATTTTTCCTTTTTAGGACAATTTTGGTCGACTAAAGACGTACAGTATCGGAAATTTTTTCGGCCCGGCAATAAAAACCAAAGGGGGGACCCTTGTGTGCAATTTCACTCGAGGAAAAATTCTAGATCCCCCCCTGATATAGAGTATATAGTATATAAAAGTCCCCTTTCTCGCCACAAAACAGCTGTTGTGTTGCTCTATGATGTACCCGTACAATTTAATTTTTAATAGAACCTTTGGCTTCCATTTTTTACATGTGCGATGCGCCTTTGCGCGTGCTCATTGCGTGTCAATTTGAGAAAATGGCAGAACCCGAAATTCTCTTAATCAGATAGCTCCCCCCCCACAAGTCAATGACAAAAATCAACAAAATATTTACAACAAAACATTGCTATTGCTGTCTGTTAACGAAACTGAAATAACTAGCGTGGTACAATGGAGCACACTCAGAAGACAGTGCGTATAAGCATTAAACCTCAAGAGTCAAGATTGTGCAGCATACATTGCATGTATTGATAACCTGCATGGGGGTCTGGGGGCGAGAGCCCCCAGAAGCCGGGCGATTTTTCTGATTTTGAAACACATTCTTCATTTTAAACTTCACTTTTTGGTGGCCAGATTGGCCACCAGCCCAAAATTTTTAGTGGCCAATCCATAATTTTAGTGGCCATGGCCACCACTTTGGCCCAAAAAAAAACGCTGATAGTAACGCAAACAACTTATATACTGAAATGATGAGGTTTTATTGGAATAATTGCTCGAGATATACGGTACAAAACAGAGCATTAGCTATCCAGTGGTCACACCAACTGGAGCCCAAAAAGGCAACAGCGTTCAGACCAACCCAGTGGTCGCACCAACTGGCAAAACACAACACAATATACCCAACGTGACTTGGGCCAACCTGCTGACTCTCAGCTCGAATACGACACAACTCGTCGAACAGCTAAAAAGCTCACTAACTCATTTTAAACTCCACTTTATATAGTCTGTTAAGTTTGTAGCGTAGGTTTTCTTTTCTGTCTGCTACCACGCTTGGTATTTGGACTTTGGTCTGTTTTTCTTGCCTTTAGGTAGGCGCGAGTCATGTCACGGGGGCTTACGTCTGCGTTCCAAAATTTTCGGCTAAGTTTAAGCCTCCCACTTCTCACAAGAATGTGCATCAATATTTTTGTAATAATTTTGGCTCCCTTTAAAATTCACAAGTCCTGCATGTTTTCCTGAGTAATTTCTTAGCTAGTTCATTCTTTCCGCCCAAGTATTTTTAGTCGCCCAGATTTGTTAAATGTCAGTCAGTTACACCCTTGATATTGCTGCGGCTATAACAAGATAGCGTAAAGCTCAAAACGCTATTATAAAAAGTGAAAAAATTTCTTCAGACCTCCGCCCCCCCCCCGAAATCGAAGTCTGGGACCGCTAGTGTCTAGTGATATTTATAGATAAAAATTGGCGCCAAACAAAAAAGGTTTTTTCCCGCAATAGGGTTTTTTTCCGCACAAACTTTGAACAGTCACAGGTCAATCACAACGTTGTTTTTGAGCTTTAGAAGCATAGAGGAAAGGTAACTCTCTTGAAAAATGCAAACGGCGTCGGCCAAAAGTGTCTTTGTGAAAAATTATGACAAGTCAAAAATTTGAAAAATTTTGTCACTTTGAAATTTGTCGACATGCAAAACTTTGATATTTCATAATAAATGCTACAGGCTTCAGCACCCGTATTCATAAAAGTGCAAGCTCGGCTTTTTATTCGAGCTTTGAGCAAGCCCGGCTTAAAATCCCGGCTTTTCGTATTCATAAAACCAAGCTCGGCTTTTTATCAAGGCTTTTTGGTATTCATAAAAGCTGGGATAAAAAGCCGAGCTTATGGTATTCATAACAATCAAGCTCGGATTATAATCCCGGCTTCCACGTACATTTTATTGATTTTTTTATTATGAATAAAAAGCTCGGATAAGCCTAGATTAAACAAAAAGCTCGAATAAAAATCCAAGCTTGCGCATAAGCCTAGCTTTTTATCCCGGCTTTTTCAAGCCAGACTTACGGATAAAAAGCCGAGCTTTTTATCTCGACTTTTATGAATACTGGCCCAGAACTGCACAAAAAATGGTGTGGGAAGTCAGTTTTGGATGCGCTTTCGACCTAAATATTCAAAACGGGCCTATACCTGAAGGTTCGGCCAAGCAGCACTAAGGTTTTTCCCGCAAAACGTGTAGGGTTTTTTCTGCACCACTATGATAAAAGCAAGGAACGCTAAGCTAACGGGTTGCAGCCGCAGGGGCCTGGGAACGGTAGCGCCCCAGAAAAAAAATTTTTTTTGATTTTTTTTTTTAAAAATTTTTTGATTTTTAGGCCAAATTTGGTTAATTGGAGACGTATCGGAAAATTTTTCCGGCCGGAGCATAGGGGGGGGGGGACCTTTGTGTAAAATTTCAGTTGGAAAAAATTTCGGGGGGAATTCCCCCCTGGCTACGCCCCTGGTTTTGAGTATATATGTTATGATGTTTTAAGGCATCGTCTAGGCTTATCTGGCAAGATTTTCTAGGCTAAGCTGGCAGGAGTTTTCCTGAAAATTTCGATTTGTTTAGTACCTAAGCCTGAGCCTGATCCTGAAGGTACTCTACGGAGATTTGCACCGCACCCGAGGGCGAACACTCCATAGGATAGCTAAGCTAGATATCTATCCGCGCGTTACCTATACCTTTACCTAAAGTGCTCTGCTCTAAAAAAGGGTCCACTACCCCCTCAAGTGCACTCGATCCTCCTAAGTTGCGCATGTCAGCAGATAAGCTAGGAAAACAGCCTTGCCCCAGTGTGCTGTTTTGAATGCTGGATTCACCTCTCCACGGCATTTTGTCCCAATTTTGGATGTTTTTTTAGGTTCCATTGGTCCTGAAATGGTTAGAAGGGAGCGCTGTTAGTTGTGGAATTAGCCGTTGAAGATGTTCGTCGTCAGTCGTTGTGTTCCGATCGCCGCAGCACAGTCCCGCTGCACATGCTTGCTGGCTTTACAGGGTATATATATCTTGTTATGAATGCGAGCGCCGAGCAGTGTCGTATTTAGGGGGGGCACTGCCCCCCCTTAGCGGTTTGAGCACACCCAAGGGCGTAGCCAGGGGGGGGGGGTCGCGACCCCCCCTTTTGGTCGAACAGGAAGAAATTGTCAACAAGGATCCCCCCTTTGGTTTTTAGCGCCCGGCCGAAAAAAATTTCTAATATATACGTCTGCAATTGACCAAATTTAGCCTGAAATTAAAAAAATTCTCATTTTCTTCGTCTCGTCTACGTCTCCAATTAACCAAATTTGCCCTAAAAATTGGAAAATTTTCAAATTTTTTTCCTGGGGGCTGCCGCCCCCAGGTTTCTGCAACTCTGTGGCTTACTATTCCTTATTATTATCTTTCACAAAATCACAAAGCCTATATATGTCTACAAGAGTACATATGCTCAATGCTGCATTTACTATTACGTAATACATTGTCTGATGTGACGTTCCCATTTTTTGTTTTAATTTCCCTGTCTGAAAAAATTTCTGATACGTCTCCAGTTGACCAAATTTGGCGTAAAAACTGAAAAAAAATTTTCTGGGTGCTGCTGCTCCCAGACCTCCGCAACATTAAGTTTATTTAATTTAAATGACCAAAACTACGTTTTTTATGTAAAAAATGGATTGCGGTGGCTGACGCCCCAGACCACGCAACAGTGTAAAAAAAGAGCAAAAAAACTGGACAAGGTGTGACCCCCCCTTTTCAAAATCCTGGCTAGTGGCTACGCCCCCCTTAGAGGACGCAGCCATACGTGGGCAGCTGACGATTTTGGGGGGGGGGTGCGGAGCAACTTTTCCGCTGATTTTTCGCTCCGTGACCCACCATTTTACCCTCGTGAGCCACTGATTTTGCCATCGTGAGCATCCTCAGAACAATCTGGGTGGGTGATTGGCCCCCAGACCCCTGCAACTCTTTGGCTTAGTCTTTCATGCTTTTGTTTTGCATGGAAGCATATGCATGTGCATATAGTTGTATTGTGCGCTATGTAATTGCCTAATACACTGTACAGTGTGTCGTTTTAGCTGTTTTATTGTCGCAAAAGTGACAATTTTACTAAAAGTACAGTTTTTAATGTCAACAAATTTCGGATTTACTATCTTCCGGACCCTTGCCGGCCCATAACTTTTGTGAATTTTCGTTTTTTCGAGCTCCCATTTTATGTTCGATGGTGCTGTAGTCGAAAATTATCAGTGTTTTTGGCGGAAAATTGCTAATACGTGTCGTTTTTTGCCTTGAAATAGCAATTAAGTGGTTTTTAACGCATTTAAAAAATATAGAAAAGTCTTTCGCCCCCCCATGAAATTTTTTCTGGCTACGCCACTGGCGGGAAGCCCCCTCAAACCCCCCCCCCCCACCGCCCATATATGATCGTAGCCCTCGCGGCGGTGGCTTCCTGCTAAATCTGGTGGTTCACGTTGCTCCGCAACCCCCCCCCCCGTCGCAGCCCCCACCCCCCCCCCCCCGAAAGAGTTGCGAAATCCTGGATACGCGACTGAATGCGAGGGGGCTTACAGCCATAGTTTAACACGGGGGGATCACGGATTGAGGTCCGCCACTCCCGCAGTAAGTTTGAAACGAGGACAAGCAAAATAATATGGGTTCTTAAATATAGTTTCTATCATATTTATCAAGGACGTACCCGGGGGGGATGAGAGAAATTCCAACCCCCTCCGCGAAATTTTTCCCAGTGATTTTTTACGCAAGGGTCTCCTCTTTGGTTTTTATGGTCCGACTGGAAAAACTTTATGATACGTCTCTAATTGACCAAATTTGGCCTACAAATCAAAAATTTCCCCATTTATTTTTGGGGGGCTGCCCCCCCCCACAGATCCCTAACTTTATACTGTGTTATCTTTCATCAAAGCCTATGCATGAATACACAAGTATATACATTATGCTCAATTTGCATGTCTACACGAGTATATTATGCTACATTTATATACATGTGTATATACACTGTCTGATGTGACGTTCTCATGTTTTATTTTTGTCGGAGAAAAATCAAACGCAGGTTTTTTGCTTCAGCCGAGCGAGGATATTCTACAGCTCCCGCGGCAGAAAAGCCAAAGAAGGTTGGTCCACCACGTCACTTATACGACGTATTAAAATGAAAATTTATTCTCGAGAAAGTGTTTCGATTGAGTGGGGCATATTATACATATCTCATGTTAGCTAGCCTTAAAATAGCCTTCAAGTTAAGTTCGAGTTGAATATATGTGTACGTTTTGTATATTGTTTTATTTTATTATATTGTTGTGTTTCTAACGATCGAGGAACTTTATATAGTGTTTAGTGTTGTGAAATTTGGCCACTGTTGTGTTTTTTTAGTAATTCATAGTTCACGTATTTTTTATGCCTTTTTTATTTTTAGCACAGGTTTTTGTGCTGTTTTTTAGACTCAGTTTGGTGGTTTGAAGGATGAGGACCGAATATTCACCAATCTATACGGACGACACGATTGGCGTCTCAAGGGGGCCATGGCCAGAGTAATAATTTGCCGATAAATTCGTCCTCGCCCCCCCCCCAAATAATTTTAACCTTTATAAATAATATGCTTAGCTTGCATATATATATATATATATATATATATATATATATATATATATATTATATATATATATATTATATATATATATATATATATATTTTTTTTGTAGTATTCTTTGTTAAAGCTGTGCGTTTGCATTGCAATGCCATGTAATTTTTCTAAACTTCAGGTTGAACTTGAACAAGAAACAAAACAGACGGCTGAACTTGAAAGTTGAAATTCAAGTAAAGCATAAGACGTGACTACGTGAGGTCATTCGGCGCGCACAAAAATATCCAATTTATTGCCTTTTGTTGACATAGCGAGCGACACATTGCATTTCTGCCGAGGCGCATTGCAAATGGTGTATAATTGCATTGGTGCCCACGACCAGTGTTTTTTTTCGTCAAAAATTTTGCGTCGTCTGACGCACATGCCCAAATTTTTTGTGCGTCATTTTGAAAAAAAGTGCGCAGAGCGGTTATAATGCTATCTAAGCGCGTGTTTTAGGTAACAATCACGTTGCCACAAGTTGCAGGGGTGAGGGGGCGGGAGCCCCCAGTAAAAAATTTGGGAAATTTTTCATTTTTAGGCCAACTTGGATCAATTGGAGACGTATCGGAAATTTTTGTGTAAAAATTCAGTTTGAAAAAATTTCTTGGGCGGGGGGAATTCCGCTCCGCCCATTTTTCCTTCCTAAGTACGCGGGTACGCCCTTGTCTAAGAGTGTGAGAAAGCTGAGTAACTAATATATATATATATATATATATATATATATATATATATATATATATATATATATATATATATATATATATATATATATTCTGGGAGCTGGGACCTTAAACAATTATGGACCTGGGCGTGGGGTCTCTCTCAGCATCTATAAATTTACACGTTTTATTCTATATATACACTTTACAGTACAGTGCGGTATCAAAAAAATAGAGACTTATATAAATATCACGTCAATGTCGGAATTTTGCTGATCACGTTAATGTCGGTATTTTGCTGAGAAGCTAAGCAGAGTTTTGAAATTTAGCAGGCTGAAAAACACTATAAAGCCCGGTTCATAGTTGTCCGTAAGGGCTGTCCGTGTCCGAGTCCGTGTCCGTAAGAGTACTTTGATTCACAGTTGTCCGGATGTCCGTAAGAACTTGTCCATGAGTGTCCGTAAGGGCTGTCCGGATGTCCGGAAGTCAAGTTGAATTCAGTTCAACTTTTGTCCGTGTCCGTAAGGAATTAGCTAATCAGATTTTAGCCTTATAGTAACGTGTACGTGCGACCACATAAAATTCCTCCGCGCATAGTAAAATAATGTGAAATTTATCGTAATTTCAGCTGAACAGCCTGCTTTTTATGTGTGCAGAACGTTTTTATTGATTTTTCAAAACTTGCGCTCACACTTGTCTGCTGCACAGCAAAAGGTGTTGGTGTTATTTTATATGCATACGCACTGTCCGCAGAGTGTCCGTAACAGTATGAATTAATGCTGCTGACGGACACGAACACGGACAAATGTTACGGACAACCTTCCGGACACGGACACGGACTCGGACACGGACAACTACGGACAGTTCCGCACTACTATGAACTAGGCTTAAGGAAGCAGTTTTGCTTGAAAAAGTACAAAACGCGAACTGCAGTAATTGCAGGCGTCAGGGGGCGGCAGCCCCCAGAATCCAAACATCTGGTGTTTTGGGACTTAACGCAGTTCCCCTAAAGACAGCATCATTACGCCACATTAGGCTGGTAGGAACTGCACTGTAAACACACAGCTGAATTTCAGCAGATATAATAGAATTCTCCAATTCCAGACTTTGATATTAGCCCAGCAATCGTCTTATACCTATTGGCATTAATTGATGCTTGAAACTTGCTGAGAGCTGAGTGTCGCTATGCTTCGACACGATTTTTTTCTAATCATAATCTTAATCATAACTAATCATAATACGTTGTAAACTGTCATTGAAACCAACTGTTGCTGCATAATAGTAAATAGATTAAGCTTGAAACGTTAGACACAATATGGAAAAATTTTAAAAATGTTATGGTTTTGACGCAATTTTGGAAAATTTTTCAAAAATTTTGCGACAAAAATGCTATTTTCGGCACTTTTTTGTCAAATCAGCTTACAGCTATGACATCTTTCAGCCTCAGCCGAAAAAAAGTGCGTCACGGGACGCACATGGCCAAAATAAAGTGCGAAATTTCAGAAAAAAAGTGCGGCGTTTCGCACTTCTTGACGCAAAAAAACACTGCCCACGACATATTATAATATGCCCGTAGTGTCGTATAATTGTAACAGTGGCTGCATACGTATGTAGCTACCTTCATGGATCGTGTGCTTTTGTGCAAGTGAGAGTGGCTACTGGCTATCACTGAGGCGCAACTCGCTGACTAGTCTAGAGTGGTTTATGTTGGAGTGTTTGGTTGTCAGTTCAGTATATTGGATTTCAAACAAGTTCCACAGATCACCAATGATATTTTAACTTGGTTGCAGAACCGCCATTGAGTTTCAATTAATATTCAATTTCAGGGCGACTGGTATAAGACCAAAGAGATCCTTCTGAAGGGGAAGGATTGGATTCTGAAGGAAGTGTCGACGTCGGGACTTCGCGGCCGAGGGGGGGCCGGCTTTCCGTCCGGCATGAAGTGGGGGTTCATGAACAAACCATTCGACGGCAGGTAATTTGGACTTTGTCGAAAGTTATGTGTCACACAAAAAAATGCTGTTAATGTTGCTCAAGTTTTTTTAAGTGCATTATACGTAGAAGGAACAATAATTTATAGTTTGACCATATTTGGACTTTTGTAGAACTCCGTGGCTAGTTTTGGCCAACTTTGCATTTGTAAAGTTGCTGCAAATGTTGTTGGTTACGTTTTTTTAAAGTATATATTGAAGAACAATTTATATTTTGACCATGTTTGTACTTTTGTGGAACACTGTGGCTAATTTTGGCCAAGTTTGGCTAGTTCCGCCCTTATACACTTGCAAGGATGAGTTTGTTGTAGCTGTAGCTAAAAAAAGAGTTATCTTGATGCCTTACGACTAAATGTCGCGAAAGCAGTCGAATTTGCGCGACTGTAAAGCTTGTTCTGTGAAATGTTAGAAATAGTTCTTTCTATATTTTGAAAATCTATCTAAAGACAAATATTTCTGCCAAGTTTCAGCAAAATTGGTGCGGCATATAGTTTGCAATGATGTCGCAGAGTCGGAAAAATGACGTTTTGAAAACCTATTCACATTCCATTTTTTCCTCACATTTATGAATCTTTCTGTTTAGTTTGTTTACACAGACTGATAGCACATATGTTTTAGTTTATGTACACAAAATTTAGTCCAAATTGCTTGAGTGGTTGCGGAGTAATACTTGTTTGAACTGTGAAACTGTGCGTAAACTGTGAAGTACTCACAGCAATAATGATAAATTGTGAAAAATCAGGACACGTATTTTAATTTCAAAAGAAAAACGTACTTTCAGTTTTCTTTTTTCTTATTTGCCGCAAAAAATGTGCGTCTGCACGTTATGTGTACTCCACAAGCTGGCCAATCTGATACCTGGCTTGATTTGTGGAACTTTTATGTCCCTATTGTGTGATGTCTGGCTTACTAATGGCGACTGGTCCAAGATATTTGTCGATATTAGTAGTATGGTGTCTGGCAGTAATTATTCGACACCATACAGCTGGCATATTTTTAGTGGGGGGGGGGGGGGGGGGGGGGCGCCCCCCCCCCCCATTTGGTCCGGACCCCCCCCATTTTGGTCCCCCCCCCCATTTCAGATGGGGTGCCCCCCATAGCCCAAAATTTTTTCCGGAAGGATGTTTTAGCGACTTTTTAGCTGTAACGATGTCTTGTTCGTAAGGTTTTTTGGTCCTTTTTTGCAAAATTTAGTATTAGTGTAGCTATAATAACGTATGAAATCGTAACATTTAACGTATAATAACCAACTTTTCGTGTAAAAATAGTGTTTTATCGTGAATTTGGTGCGCCCCCCCCATGTTGGTCGACCCCCCCGCCAGCCATGGGGGGGGGGCTGCCCCCCCCGCAACGCGCCCCCCCCCCATTAAATTTTGTCTAAAAATATGCCAGTACAGCGTTGGACTAGCTTCTCATTGAACGTACTATTTCAAAACAAAAAGCTTTCTGTTCCGCCCGACCTATTGACGCAAAACTTATTTCGCGACACTACCCCCTGAAGTGAAAATCGATTAAATTAGTTGAAAATGTCCATTTTTTGCTAGCAAGTAAGGATCCAAAGAAAAATTCAAATATTGTAGAGAATGTGGTACTGTGGCAAATTCTGTTTGGTTTTATATACGTTGGAATGACAAAATGTTATGCAAAACAATTTTTAATCTAATCCGTTAAATCCAATTTGGGTCGCTCAGTCATCCGTAGTAGTCTATAATTAATTTTCTCCGTTATTTTAGGCCCGTAGTAGTAGATATGTATTAATTTTTAGGTGTATTAGTTTATTATTTATTTTTATTTTATTTCAGACCCCGCTACCTGGTGGTGAACGCAGACGAGGGGGAGCCAGGGACTTGCAAGGATCGTGAGATAATGCGACACGACCCGCACAAACTGGTGGAAGGCTGTCTGGTGGCGGGCCGGGCTATGGGGGCACGGGCGGCCTACATCTATGTCCGCGGGGAATTCTACAATGAAACCAATAACCTGCAGATTGCTATTAAAGAGGTGTAATAAATTTTTGTAAATAAATTAATATAATAATAATATATAATAATAAATTTCACTCACCTTTTTACCGCAGTGACCTTTTAACATTATGACAAAGAGCTTCTTAAGCCGCCCATTGTAATGAAATGCCCAAAAGTCTGTGTTTGAGCAATACGTAATTTTTTTGGTCTTCCGTTCAGTTACGTATTGCTCAAAATTTAGGGTATTTTTGGTCAATCTGGGGGGGGGGGAGGGTCCCCAACATTTGGCCGGAGAGGCCCCCCCAAAATTTTGACCCCGTTACATGTATGCTTGCTACTGTGAAATCATAAATAAAGCTTTTTAAACCGAAATTGACTGTCAGTGCCAGCTTGCTGCTGAGCATCAGTGACGTTTTCAAATCGTATTTATGGTATTCGCTTTCATTAAAAATAGCTACTTATGCCTAATGATGCTTATTTTTCAATGAAAATGTAATTAATTTATTGTGTACGCGAAAAGAAACTAAAACTTTTTATATGTAAGCTCAATTTAACTATGTATAATTCGCCTCTTTTTTCAGTTGGCAAAATTACGCTTTTTAGTGCTAAAAATGAGCTAAATATGGGATCAAGTGCAGTGGGGGGGGGAAATAATAGAACCCCTATCCACAAATTTGGATTTTCTGGGCTATGACCCCTTGAAAATTGCATTTTCAGTGTTTTTGGAAGTGAACGTCGGCCAAAGTTCGAAGCCAAAAATGGCTATTATCTTTGTTTTTGGATAGTTTTGAGTGCGTTATGATGTTTTAAGGCATCGTCTAGGCTTAGTTGGCAGGATTCTCTAGGCTAAGCTGGCGGGATTTTTTCCGAAAATTTCGATTTTTTACGCGGCGGCCTCAGCCGCCGCGGGTCAAACTGAAGAATAGGGGGAAACATTATTTTCGGCTGCCACGTGCCTCCCAAGCCATCTTTTAATATAAATATAGAACACCCATCGTCAGCCAAGCCCCCAGTCTGATCTCTAGCCCCCAAAATAGCTGTCGCCCCTTTTAATAAAAATCTAGAGTGAAATTATTGGTGTTAAAACCCTTAGGGGTGGAATAAGTCGGAAAAACGGCATTTTTTCGACTAATGATCCGGAGTCCCCCTATATCCCCCAAACCTAGGGGGGGTTAAAATTGAACGCTCTTTCGAATAGGCTAGGTTAGAAGTTGATAGGACGTAAGCTTTAGCTGGAAATCAAACTTTGTCCAAAAATTAAACTTTACATGAAATTTTTTGCGCAAAATTTGATTTAGGCAAAAATACTGAATCAAATGAAAACCTGCTGCTACGATTGAAAGAATAACTTCTAAGCTACTAAATGCTGTAAAAATTTTGTATATCGGTTCAGGCTTTGAAAAGTTACAGAACTTTTTCTGAAGCTACCAGGATCAGGATAATAGAAGCGTTACAGCACAAGTAAGATTCTGTACAAATTTCGGGCAATAGCTGGGAATTTTTTCAAAATATGAGGCTATTTGCGGTTTTTTCGTGCGGTAAAGTCATTTCTGATGCTTCTTGGCAGGTTTTTTATTCAAATTAGGCCTCAGGCTTAGGCTTAGTGCTTAGGCTTAGCGCTCAGACGCAGAGCTCAGGTTTAGGCTTAGTGCTTAGGCTTAGTATTTGGGTGAGCAAGGGATTAGTCTTTGTTGCGTGCATCAAATAAAAGCGCACTTGCTACTATGGAATCATAAATAAAGCTGAACTTTTGCGCTTGAAGTTGACTGTCAGTGCCAGCTTGATGCTGAGCATCAGTGACATTTTGAATTAGTATTTATGGTATTTGAATTTATTAAAAATTGGTACTTATGACTAAAGATGGCTATTTTTTCTGGGAAAATGTAATTAGTTTATTGTCTACCAAAAAAGAAACAAAAACTTTCGATGTATGAGCTCAGTTTGACGACGTGTATTTCGCCTATTTTATAGTTAGGAAAATTTAACTCCTTTGGCAAAATTGAGCAGAATAGTTGCAAACAAAGATGAATTAAATATACTATTATGTGTTACTTTATGATGATCAAATTCAAGACTGAATTATACGACTGTGTTAATGATAATTTTCGGCAATTCATCCCAATATGTCGAAAAATGATGATTTTCGACAAAATTTGAATTTTTTCGAAAAGCCATAAATCAACGTTTTTTCGCTTCAAAAGTGCTAAAAATGAAGTCAGCGCACTGAAAAACGTATAAAATGATGTTTTTCGGCAATGAAAACTTCAAATGGAATTTTTCCCTCTATTGTTCAGTTGCACCGCCGCCGCGTATATACTATAATAGTATACAGTTGCTCATTTAAACACGTATCTTTTGTTCATGTGTACAATTGTACGTGAAAAGTTGGTAGGTCCTAGAAATGCATTAAATGTGTGTGCGTGTGTATTCTTCGTGTGTGCTAACCTGAGCTGGCTATCACCATCACGCTCGAATTTTTATTATATACGCGCGTACATTATGCACAAAAGCACTCAGGTCCAGACGCACATTATTACAGCGAACAGATCATCACACACAGTACATGCGTTCTGAGAAATTCTACATACAGTGACAGTAAAATGACGAAACCTGTCACAACAATGTTTTCTAGATTATATATTTATCAGCACTTTAGAACCTGAACAATGTGAATTTTATGTAGAAGCATTACCTACAAAACCATGCGTAGCAAGACTGGATGGCATGGCGCTGCAACAATATCTGCGCAGCTGACGCTGGTTTTGCGCAAATGCGCGGTTTTAGTACGCGCCGATCAAATGGTGTTTTGAGTGCAATAGCATTTATACTGCACAAGTTTTTACAAAACAGTGATTAGTTAACTTATGTGAAACTTGATTGAAAGCAAGATGAAATCACGAAAAAACACATAGCAGTTTGACCTGTTGTGTCTGTAAAAGTCTTGCTTTAAATATTTTTTGTGCCGCGTTTTATATTCGAAAAATATCCTCGGCACTTACAGCATGTCACAACGAATTCTATCCAAATTTAATTTAACTCTACTCGCAAAACGTACTTGTTATTGCCTAAGCCTGAACCTAAGCCTAAGCCTGATACTAAGCCTAAGCCTAAGCCCCATACTAAGCCTAAGCCTAAGCCCAAGCCTAAATTAAGACCAACTTTGAATTTGGGCAAAAATTGGACGTTTCTGGCGAATTTGGCCAATTTTTCGGCAGGCACCCGGTGAAAGAACCTTTGTTTTGATTTTAAAAAATTGTAAACAATAATTTGACACCATTTAGACACGATTAGAACGGAAAAAACAAGAGCTTTGGAAAAAATTGCGAAAACCTCCCTCACTAAGGGTTCAGATTTCGGGGGGTCTTATCTCAGAAAATCCAAAAAATGAAATAGGGGTTCTTGAATCAAAAATGCTTCCCCCTAGGTGCCCTACTAAAAAAAATAGGTCCACTATTCCCCCCCAACGGCATTTAACCCTAAATATGTTGCTAACAAAGCTGTATTAAATATATTATTATGTGTTACTTTATGACGATCAAACGTACGACTGATATTACGACTGTATTGGTCATAATTTTCGACGATTAGCCCTAATATGTCGAAAAACGATGATTTTCGACAAAATTTTCGAAAAGGTATAAAAAAATCAACCTTTTTTCGTTTGGAAAGTGCTAAAAATGAACTCAGCGCGTGCGAAAACCTATAAAAAGGTTTAAAAAAAGTTTTCACGGTAAAAAAATGTCAGTTTGAATTTCTCCTCCCCCCCCGCCTCAGTTTCGCCCTAAGCACTGCACTATGCCTCAGTCTAACCACCAAGCCTAAGCACTAAGCCTAAACCTGAGGCCTAATTTGAAGGAAAAACCTGCCAAAAGCATCAGAAATAACTTTACCGCACTAAAAAACTGCAAATAGCTTCATATTTTAAAAAAATTTGCAGCTATTGCCCGAGACTTGTACTGAATCTTTTTTGTGCTGTAACGCTTCACTCAGCATGATCCTGGAAATCCTAGCTCCAGAAAAAGTTTGTAACTTTTTAAGGGGGCGCTCCGGGAATCAAGGATTTGGGTCGTATTTTTTAAAAACAGCCAAAATGACCTATCATTCTTGAAGGAAAGTTGCCCAAAATACTATTTCTGATGTTTTGACGTGCATATCTCCACAGCAAAAAATTTGGAAAATATTGGACAAATTAGTGATTTTATTCGAATTTTACACAAATTCAGCAAGTAAGCCAGTGCATCAACGCTTTTTGAGGTTTTTCAAACAGATGATACGTAGATTTTATTAGTCGTAATGAAAAATTAAAACAATTTTATTGCGTTCTGTGCAAAAAAAATTGCACAAGAAACCATTTTCAGAAGCAGCAGACTCAAATATAGGCTGTGTGAATACAAAACCAATTTTTCGGCATTCGATTATAAAATGCTGGTAAGATATTTTTCTACAAAACTTTGCACAATTATAGCCCTAGGCTCTGCGCAGTTGAACAATTTTTTAGTTTTTTAAGATAAAGCTTAAAATTTTTTTAATATGAATTTTATTGCTCAGAGTTCGACTTCGAAAACACATAATGACATTTTTTATCCAAACCCGACACAAATGTTAAAACCAAAATAATGTTCAACTAGAAAAGCACATAAGCTACATTTTGGTATATAAAGTTTGACTATACGCAAAGTATAAGCAGAGTTATCGTTTGCCGAAATTTCACTCACGTTTGGTGCTCTGGGAGTCACGTGACATGATCACGTGATTTGAAATTTTGCGTCCAGTGTTCTTTTGTACCATACTACATACATATATGTATAGTAAAGTTTGACATTTGCCAACTTTTTTGCCAATTTCCGATGTAACCCCCGATTCACGGAGCGCCCCTTAAAGCCTGAACCGATTTACAATTTTTTTCAGCATTTAGTAGCTTAGAAGTTACTCTTTCGATGGTAGCAGCAGGTTTTCATTTGATTCGGTATTTTTGCCTAAATCCAATTTTGCGCAAAAAATTTTATGTAATGTTTATTTTTTGGATAAATTTTATTTCCAGCTAAAGCGTACATCCTACATACTTCTAACCTAGCCTATTCAAAGAACGTTCAATTCACAACCTAACACCAACACTAACTTTTCCCATAAAAGTTAGTGAAAGACTTAAAATTGGCTTCGCAACACTAACATTTTAAGTGTTTCCGGCTGAAATTTAAGTGTTTCACTAATTTTTAAGGGAGCGCTCTGAGTAACTTCCAATACATATGTCAAATTGCTATAATTTTTTGTTTTTTCGTGACACGAACTTTTCTGCTTAAGTGCAATCAAGATGAACACCAGGCAAGCATTTTTGCAAAGTTTGATGAGTCTCGGAGCACTTTGGCAAATTTTATGACTGCATCAAAATTGAAATTTTGAAAAGTTTGACTAATTTTTGAGATGACGTAGCTCAATGGTGTCTCAACCAAATTTAACAATTTATAGTTTAAATTAAAGACAATTATCTTGCCGAGGTGCCATTTTTGTTGAATTTTTGTTATTTGCAATAAATCCTTTGAGTACTAAAATCCGTTGAGAAAAGTTTCAGAAGCCAAAAAGTAGTTAACGAAAAATTAGTTTGAAAAATAGTGTATTTTGTCAATGTTGGTCAACGTATTTTAGAAATTTTTTTAAAAAGGTTTGCCTAAACAAACGACCTTTTTAAAAGTTGCAATCAGCAATTAGCTACATAGAACTGCTTCAAAAAGTACCAAAAGTCATATAGAATTTTTTGTTATATGGATTTATAGATTTTTGCTCATTGAAAAATAGGTTAAAATTTCAAGTTGAACAAAATTTGACGTTATAGACAAGAAATGAAAGCTTATTTAATTTGGAACAACTTTTCTTCTTTACTTAATTAAAGTTGGCAACTGTCAAACTTTACTATACATATATGTAGTATGGCACAAAAGAACTCAGGGGGCAAAATTTCAAATCACGTGATTATGTCACGTGACTCCCCAGCCCCAAACGTGATTGAATTTTCGGCAAACGGTAACTCTGCTTATACTTTGCGTATAGTCATACTTTATATACCAAAATGTAGCTTATGTGCTTTTCTAGTTGAACATTATTTTGGTTTTTAGCATTTATGTCGGGTTTGGATAAAAAATGTCATTATGTGTTTTCGAAGTCGAACTCTGAGCAATAAAATTCATATAAAAAAATTTCTAAGCTTTATCCTAAAAAAATAAAAAAATTTTTCAACTGAGCAGAGCCTAAGACTATAATTGTGCAAAATTTTGTAGAAAAATATCTTACCAGCATTTTATAATCGAATGCTGAAAAATTGGTTTTGTATTCACACAGCCTATATTTGAGTCTGCTGCTTCTGAAAATGGTTTCTTGTGCGATTTTTTTGCACAGAACGCAATAAAATTGTTTTAATTTTTTATTACGACTAATAAAATCTACGTATCGTCTGTTTGAAAAACCTCAAAAAGCGTTGATGCACTGGCTTACTTGCTGAATTTGTGTAAAATTCGAATAAAATCACTAATTTGTCCAATACTTTCCAAATTTTTTGCTGTGGAGATATGCACGTCAAAACATCAGAAATAGTATTTTTGGCAACTTTCCTACAAGAATGATAGGTCGTTTCGGCTGATTTTAAAAAATACGGCCCAAATCCTTGATTCCCGGAGCGCCCCCTTAACGTTTTTATATTAAATTAATGCAAAATTAAGACATTAAAAATGTCTAAATTTCACCCGAATTTTAACTTGTTGAATAATTTACAAATTTTTCGGATAAGATTAAGACATCCGAAGCTTTCATTGAAACGTCTGAAAACCCTCCGAATACCATATATAAATATGTCCGATATCTGTCCGAATAACTTCCGAAGTCTTAGATGGTGATTTATACGAAATTCGGATCGCTGTTTTTTCTGTGTTAATTTTCTCTAAATCACCGTCTTTTCGGGGGTATTTCGGAGGTTCTTAGGAGCTTTTTATACATATTTTGTAGCGTTTTCGGGCAGTTTAGCGTTTTCGGACAGTTTAATTGGTTATTCGGGTGTCTAAATTTTCCCCGAAAAATTTGTTAAACTATTCTCAAAAATTGGGATTTATTTAAGACAAAATTCATAGAAAATTCGGACAATTTTAAGATGTCTTATTTTTCTATAAAAAAGCTATAAAGCCTATTAGATAGAAATGGGGTAAATTTAAGATGATTTTGCAAATCTTAGGCCCGTATTCACATACTAAGTGTAACGCTTAAACTTAGTGTTTGCACTTAGTGTTAGCGCTTATAAGCGCTAAGTGTTATTCACATACTTAGTGTTTATTTAAGCGCTTAGCAAACACTAACGCTTAACTTAGCGTTTCAATTTTGTATTCACATACTTAAAATTTAGTGTTTGGCTTAGAATTAAGCGCTTAAGTTTAGGGACCTCGGGAGCTCCCTAAGCGCTAAGCGCTAAGTTAGTGGATGGTGTGGGGTAGGGGTGGGGAGAGTGGGGGAGGTTCTTGGCCGCCATGGGAAGGAAGGGCATGCAATTTAGGATATATTAGTAACATTTTCCGACCAATTCGATCCATTTTGCTCGTTTAATCGCCAAAAATAAAAAATGCACTTTGTTGTCCAAATTCGTTTTTTTACATTTTTGAGTAGAGCATCTTAATCGAAGTAATTTTTCTTCAAGAACTTCTATTTGAAAATTTATATTTTTCATGATATGCCCCCTGAAACACGCAGAGCTGATTTTGCATTTTTCAGGAATCCACCTGCTGAAAACATTTTTTACAAATGTATAGTTCGAGAAAAAAATATATTATTAATAAGAAATAGTAATTTAAATAAATCTATAATCGGATTTATAAATACCAAATAGAAATGCGGATAAATAACGAATTTCGGATCCACATCAAGCAGGGAGCGCACTGCAAACCAAAGCCAAAACTAAGCACAAAAGTTGCTAAACGCTAAGTTTAGTATAACACTAATTTTTAAGCGTTTATTTTGTGAATAACAGTTTAGTACAAATTAAGCGCTAACACTTAGCAAACGCTTAGCGTTAGTATGTGAATAACTCTTAGTATGTGAATTCGGGCCTAAATTTTCTTTTAAGGGGGTAGTGTCGCGGAAGCAGTTTTGCTCATAGGCTGTGAAAATAGAACTTTTTGTTTTGAAGTAGTACATGCAATGAGCAGCTAGTCCAACGCTGTATGGTATCAAATAATTACTGCCAGACATCACACTATCAATAGGGACAAATATCTTGGACCAATCGTCATTAGTAAGCCAGACATCACACAATAGGGACATAAAAGTTCGAAAAATCAAGCCAGATATCAGATTGGCCAGCTTGTGAAGTACACATCATGTGTGGACGCACAATTTTTTGCGACAAATAAGAAAAAGAAAATTGAAGGTTCGTTTTTCTTCTGATTTGAAAATAAGCGTCTAGATTTTCCACAATTTATCATTATTGCTGTTATTATTTTACAGTTTAAGTACACCTTCACAGTTCAAACTAGTATTACTCCACAGCCGCTACAGCAATCTGCACTAAATTTTGTGTGCAGAAACTATAACATATGTGCTATTAGTCTATGTAAAATAATAACAGCAATAATAATATATATATGTGTATATATATATATGATATATTGTTTTACTATATACATAATATTGCCTATTGAGTTACTATGTAAACGGTCTAAGGCTCAATTCATACTTACAGCCGTATGTCCGCTCCGCCGGAAAAGTAACGAAGTTATAATTTTCGCAATTAAGATGTTACCATTTTTTAGACCGCTAATATTATATTTTTTGTACTGATTATTTCGTAATTTTGCCGGCTGACCGGGCATACGGCTGTGAGTATGATTCGAGCCAATAGGCCAGTTGACTATTTTATTCTAGGTGTTCACTGGACCCCAGCTAACGTTCCATTCTGAGTTTCTCTGCAGTCTCTATCAATTTCGAGTCGCGGCTGTGTATGACGGAGCTCTCAGTGATTACTCAGATATATCAGTCACAGAGTGTAAGGGTTAAGTTTTAAGTCGGATTAAACTGTTTAGATTAAAATTTGTTTGCTTAATAACCTGTTTGAAGTAGGTTTACCAAATTTTGCGCAGTAATCGAAGGGGTTAGAAAAACTTGGCATAGCTAATTGATTGAGTGTACAGTCTAGAGTTTTGGGTAAAAACTGATTTGAATTCTAGTTCTTCTAAGCCTAATCTGTTCGTTTGATTAATTTACTTTTCGTTTAATTTCAGGAATAAAGTTTTATTCCTGATTCTCATTTCTTTCAGGATATTAAACATTTTAAATAGGGTCATTACAATTATGTAATATGTTTTATTTACAACTTCTGTTGACTTGAGTTTTCGTGAGATGACTAACAATTTTTCCAATGAAAGGCATCGAATATTATAATTGTTTAACAACTATGTGTATTTTTTATTATTTAATTAACAAGTAATTAATTAATTCTAACTTCGTGATACATTGTAAAAAAAATGTTTATTTACTTCATCTATCACCTAATTTCAGTCCCACAGCCGATCTATAATTTGAGCGAGTCTGAGAACCTTATCAAAGTGGCTTCAATTCGTCGATTGGCGAACAACGAGACAGAGGTGGTGGTCACCTACGCTCAACCCCCCGGATGGCCCCTTGACAAACTGACCATCAACGTCAATTTCATGCCTGTGTCGTGTTCCTCTGGCATCGCCGCCAGACAAGTGCGCCGTTGCTACTTGGTCAAGGGCTTTTTTAGTCCGTTCTATACGGTTTTGAAATACATTTACAGTGCGATAAGTCAATTTTGAAGTAGAATGTCTTCTTGTTGCACTAGATCACAGTCAGATAGGCGACTGATCACCTCTCTGCTCGAACCTGGTTGGGCTCACCGCTCAACTTCACACAATAGCTAACAAGATGCGCGCCTACAATAGTGCAGTAACTTGATTCTAAGGCACGTGAATTTAGCAGCTGCACTTAATTGTTGACGATTACACTGTTGTTTCAAGACAAGTATGATATAATTAGACTTTTCACACTGTTTGCTGCTTTATTTCACACAAACGCCACGACGTGAACAAATGCGCTACACAAATTGCCCTTCAGGGGCGTGCTTTAATGTTTCTCTGGATTAAACGGACTGGACTTATTTTAGCGAGAAATTTAGAATTGGCATCTCAAAATGTTTAACTAAAATAAATTGTAACTGGGCCGACGAAACTTGGCTGTGGTGTAGTGGTTAGTATTCTCGACGTCGGCGCCAGTGGCCCAAGTTCGATTCCCGGTGCCTACTTTTCTTTCTTTATTTTAAAATTTTGGTATTTATTATTAAAACAAAATTAAACATTATTCTAATTATTTACAGTTAGATTTACGGAATTTTATTCAATCCGACGAAAACAATCCGGAATTAAAGTTACTACTGTATTATTTGTTTAGCTTGATCATAAAGATGAACCAAAGAAAACCTTTACTTTTCCTGATTTAAGAGGAGCCGCTTGCAGCGGTATATTCGCGGTATGTAAAAACTTTATGCTCTTGTATGCAATTTTGGAGGTCTAAATAAAGCCTGTTTTACACGATGTGGAAAAACGTGGGGAATAGGGCACGCCCCCATGGGGTCATCATGTGGCATCGTGTGACACTTCATGGGGTGCCCCAACGCGTTTTCCCCATCGTGTGAAACAGGCTTAACAGTATTATGTGTCGAGTTAAAAAGTTGATATGTAGTTAACTTTTTATCACTTTCTTTTATCTTATATCGGCGTATATATTTAAGGATTGTACATGAACTGTGTTCAACGTATAATCGGCGCCATAACTTTATACAAGACTACAGTAATCCTAGTAGATAAAAGTGGCTTTAGATAGAAGTAATAAAGAGAAGTAGTAGTAGATAGAACTGACAGTAGGTAGAAGTTGTGTAAACCACGAGCTATACTTAAACAGAAGTATTAAACTACCAATACAAAACAAAAAATCTAAATCCCTATTTATGGCTATAGAGAAATCTGATTTTCTGAATCCTTCTTTAATTGAAAGTTGTGCCAACTTTGTTGTTTAAAACATTAATTTGAAAAAATTTTAACGAAAAATCTGAAAATATTGTATTTATTTTACAGGTTCATGAGATTAAATCCATTTGTGATAAAAAAACCTACGCCGGCCACTCGTTGAAATGGCAAACAGCGGATCTGCAAGGTATACACTAAATAAGTGATGATTAATTAATTAATTAATTAATTGATTATTGAATTGTTTGTTGAATAGTATTGTTTGATTTTTATTATGAAGTCTATTATAATTCTATATCAGATTTTAGATGCTTAAATAATTTGGGGGCTTATACATAATGAACTGAACTGAACTGAACTGAACTTATATTAACTGAATTGGATCAACTAAATTAACTTCAGTAACTCTACATATCATTGACGAAAATTTATGAAACTGTAGAACGACCAAGCCGTGTCATCAGCATAGCTAACAATTCAATTTTTGTTTTTTAGACTGTAATCAAGTCATCAATTTACCTTGCGCCACGCCCACTTGTATGTAGTTTTTTTATTATACTTTTTTATAAATACATAGTATTCACTAGTTAGATTATTTATTGTTTAAGAAAGTTAGAATACTGTAATGATTGGATGAAACGTCGCACAAAACCAATAATTAGCCACCAAAAAAGCAAAAGACAAGCAAAAAGCAAATATGCAACTTTATTATAACATTTATTGCAAGGTCTTTACCTATGTACATAGCTTATGTATGTATTTTTTTATTACATTTTATATTTTTTGCTTTTTCTAGGCAAGCGAGGCTACATGTGCCTGACTGATTTCCAGGTTGTTGAAAAAACAGACAACCCTTGTGAGAATGTGACCAACTTATTGGTTTCCTGGGATAAGCCAAAACACGATCTATTAGGTCAGTAAATTTCAAACGCATACTGATTTCGACACTGTATTGCCAAATGAAAGGGTTTAACTTGATTTTTTTGTTTTGAGAGCGCAGCAGCTTTTTAGCTTCTTTGACGTAATTTTTTTAGAAATTTTTATCGGAAAAATTAAGTGAATTATAACTGATTTCTACTGAGGTTTCACCAAAAGTTGCTGGATTAACGGATTCGTTAAAGTTTAGATAAAATCATGATTTATTAAGTTTTGATGAGACTACGAAGTTAGCAACAGTACGGTTTTTTATGTTGCGTTATTGCTATTTTTTTATTATGTAGTGTATGTGTCGCTTCAAACGTGTGTTATATATTACTTGAAATATTTTTTCTGTCTCGTGAGAACCGGCCTAACTTCAATTTAAACCTAAAACTAAACCTAAAATTTCTTGTGTAGTTTCTTATGTAGTACATTTTTTAATAATATACACTATATTTACGAACTTGTGAGCTTTTAAACTTTTAGGTATTTACACTCATTTTAATAATTGCATTTTTAGGCGATTCTTGCGTTGTGGAAGAATACAATGTGATTTGGGGATTGGGACCGCCAAAAAACGAAACCAGAGTTTCTCTAAATGGTGCTTTTGACGATTCCGTACTCACCAAAATCCATACGCGAAAAGATCTTTTCGTTGTTAATGCTACTGTAAGTGATGTTTTTAGGCGGCCCCCTCAGGGGCCGCGTATATACTGTATTCAGATTTTCAAACTCCTACGTTATTTTGGGTAGGTCGAATTTCTAGTGTTAATTAACACTAGAAGGGTAGGTACCTCTCCCAGCTCTGTTATAATATCATGCAACTTGGCTAAACTTTAATGCTCTGAAAATGCCGTAGAATGCAAAACATCCAGTTCCGTGGTGGAATCGAACCACCAACATTCTGATCATTAATCAGTTGCTCTGTAGATGCACGCAGCACTACTAACTGAGCCACCCGGGCTGATGTGCAAACTTCAAAAATTGCACATAATATTCTTAAATCGATCACACCTAATGAGACGAAACAAATTTTGATTTTGATTTTTTAAACGAAACACACAGCTGATGATGATTAATACAGCAGATGATAAAAAATGGTATGGAGGCGTACTTGTCTCATGAAACATAATTCGACAAATTATATTTCTGTTCTTTGATATTACCATATCAATAGTATCATTATCAGATGTCAACATTCGTATACACTGCTGTTTGTCTGTGACTTTCACATTTTCTCAACAAAGTAGAAACTCAGCTTGAGGAGCGTTAACGAAAGTCTTAACTTGTGGTTTCAGCGGTACAGTGGTTAGTGCTTATGACTTTGAATCGAAGGAACCGAGCTCGAATCTCGGTGAGACCAGTTTTTTTCGAATGCGACTGTAATTTTTGATTTTATTTTTTGAAATATGCTTTCGACCTAAAAATTTATCAGTTTTTTCTAAAGGCATGCTTCGAGCTACTCGAGCAGCACGATGGACTTGAAAATCTTTTGTCCAAAAATAATGGCCGCGTTTAATATTTCCTGTGGAATATTACACTTAAACCTCACAATGTAACCACTAGTGATGTGGATCGGATCGCCTGATCGGATCGGATCGCCGATCCGGGGGTCGGATCGGACCGGATCGGATCGGATCGCCGGATCGGATTGGCTTTAAAATTTTGGATCGGCGATCCGGATCGGTAGTATAAATTTTGAGTCTCGACCACAAAATTTTGTAATTTGCCAAAAATTTTGCGTAATTTCAAAAACTTTTCGAGCGATCAATCAAACGCACAAGTATAATTACTACTCAAATTATCTAAATATCGGTTTTATATTAGCGAAAGCGTACAGTGTATGCATAGACCATATGCAAGTGGAGGCGAGGTTTTATCATCATTGAAGTTGCGTGAATTGAGTACTAAATGTGTGATGTGAAATGTTTAGAAATATATATATCTTAATTTTCGCCTACAAAAACAATCTTTCAACATTCTTTTCGTTAACACAAGAGTAGGGAATCTACGCGGATCAACACTTTCTACCCGCGACCTAACCCAGCCCGCGGTATAACAGTTGTGGGTCCACGATCCATCCCGCGCCGTCAAAGTAGACCACGACCAACTTTGACCCAGCATTTTAAGATACCGTACCTGATGATCGATCGTTTTTGGCAGATACCCCTGTACAATTTTCACAGTGTGATTGAATACGTGAAAAAATTTCAGAATTTTCTCGCCGGTTTGACGACACATGAAGTGGGTGTCTATACCCACGGGTTGACCCACGGCTCAAATTTGCCAATCCAACACAACCCAACCCGTGGGTATCCACGACCTGCGGTAGTGACCCAAAATTGTCAAGACATTTCCATTTCAATTAATCAAAATTTTTGGTCGTGAGATTGTCTAAGTTGCTCTCATTACAAAAATGCCATCTTATCATTTATATAAAAACTCATTTAATTTTTCAAGCAATATACTCATTATAATAAATCATACTTAACAATATTTCTAAAAAAGATTTTTTAGCTTTCATCAAGGTTACGTAATGTTTAAGCGGATCGGATCGGCGGATCGGATCGGATCGACCGATCCGGGCCTGGATCGGATCGGATCGCCAATCAAGCATCCGGATCGGATCGGCATCAAAATTTCGGACCGGACAAATCACTAGTAACCACTTCTCACTCAGCACCTACTTGAGCTTGTTACACCTACTGATTACACTTTATTAAATACTTTTGTTTTGAATATTTTATATTTAAGATATTTGAATATCCAGAAACTGCTCACGCCATTTCCCAAATGTCCGCGCAGCGTCTGCAATCATTTAGGGCCAAAACGACAAGGCCAAGGATAAGGACGTCTACAAACCAGACTATACTTTCACATGTTTCAGGCCCGGTCCTTTTTGATCAGCGGTGTTGACATGCACGAAGGTCTGCACGTGGTGAAAGTGTGTGTTGCACTGAACGGGACCAGGGGCGAGCCAGGGGAAGAAAAGCACGCCATTGAGGTCGCGGGCAGCCGAATTCCGCGAGCAAAAGACCGGAGCGGGTGTAAAACTACAGGTGAGGAGTAGGGTTGTTTTGATGTGGAAACTACATCAGATCACAACTAGTTTTAATGCAGTTTTGATTTTCGATGCATCGAATCAAATCAATTGGTTTTTGAGAAGCCCAAATCAAATCAAATCAATTGAGCAAAGGACAGGAGCGGGTCTAAAACAATGTTTTGTTGTTGAAAATGCATGTGTTTCTGGAAAGTAATATTGACTATGAAATTTGTTTTTCTCCGTTTTCTCCGAGCAGAAATACAAAATAAACCGTATTTTTGCTGTCAGATTGCCTTATGTTTCAACTACATACAAGTTAGGTTAGGACTGTTTATTTCATCTAAAACAAGGATATATAAAATAGGTTTACGTATATAACTAGTAAAACTACTACTACTACTACTTTAAAACAAATTCAACTCTAACTTAACTCTAAAAATATTACTGTACTGAATATTTTCGTTACATAGGTCCTTTTATCGCTTATGAAAGCAATGATTGCTGGATCCTTTTTTAGTTTTATTAATCACTTTTTCCCCACACTTTCTTGATTTAGGCGCCATCAAGTCTGACACGGGTATGGTTTTGGCGGTGACAATTCCACTGGCTTTAGCAGCAGCCATCGGGGCGTTTGTGATTTTCCTGATTTATCGCAAAACGCGGTCGGATGTGAAACGATTGAAGATTATGGACTCCACCCTGAGAGATCATAAAAATGGATACTTTGATTTTGACTCTAGGTATTTTTTGTGGCTGATTAAGAGTAGCTGGAAAATTAAGTGTTTTGGCAATGAAGTTTTGCATGTTTTCAATAGGCTTAATACCTAGGTTCCATGAATATTTTTGTTAATTTTTTTTCACATTTTCTCAAGTAGTACGTATCCAATTCTTGCCTGTAGCGCAGTATTTTGAACAAGGTGGTTTTTCGATCTCAAAATTAATTAATAATGATTTAATTTATTTACTAATTGTTTTCTTTCTTTAATTAATTAATTAATTATTTGACTAATTATTTTAGACCCGATGTGAATGAAAAATGGGAACTAGATCGTCGACGATTGATTCTGGATGATGAAGTTCTGGGCAAAGGAGCGTTTGGGAAAGTATTTAAAGGTTAGATTACTTGGCTTTGACTTGGATATACTAGACTTCTTGTATCATTTAGTATAATGAACTCGTATGCGTTGCCAAGGCAACCACGGCAATAAGTTTCATCACCATAGTCTAAAGTGACTGTCTTCTAATATGACCGCTAATACATTCAAACTACAGTACAGAAGCTACGTAAAACGAATATATAACATCACGTCTTGTCACGTAGTTTAGAGCGTTTTTAGTCAAAAATGGGCGTAAGATACTTCAGAGCTCATAACCCTGACTATATAACAGTCGGTGACATGAGCTTTGGTACAACACTGCAATCTAAATAGGTCTAGTGCTGTGCCAAGTTTTTAAGAAATACACAGCTTAAATTTTAAATCACATCATTTTAAAGTGAAACAAGCAGGATTTTCATGGAAACTTTTAGAGTAAGTTTATGCTTTTGACACATACGAGCTTTACAAAGTTTAATCCTGCCGCCAACAAATTCCTGAACACATACAATAATTCCCTGACAATTTTTAACAAACTTCAATGTGAAAACTGAGTAAAAAATCATGCCTGTAATGCCTGTAATTTTGAACTTCCGGCTATATTAGCTACATATATGAATACAATATCTCAATTTAAGGTTTCTTGCTAAATTTTTGATTTACCTTATTTGTGCCACATTGTTCCCCGTTTTTGGCCAATTGCAAAATTGAAAAAATATTTCAGAATCTCGGCTCTAAGTGAAAAATAAACTTCTTCAAGATTAGCCTGCATTTTCATATGCATCAACTTTTAATCATGCAAACACTCTGTAAAAAAACTAACAAATGCTAGTTAAAGGTTTGGCATTGTATCTATTTTAATTACCAAACAGCTCTAAATAACTGATTCTAAACAATTGTTGCGCATTAACAGAAACATAGCATGGACGATGATGTCACTACCAAGTAGGGCCAAAAACTATTCCTTTGCTAAAATTAAAAATTTTAAGCGTCTGATTCTAATTGCTAAAGCAACAACTGTACCTAACTAATATACTAAAATTAAACAGGCTTACTTAAACTACCTTTTGGGGTTACTTAAAAAATGTAAAGATCAACTATTTTTGGCCTTAATACCTTAATTTCAATAAAAACTATTTAAAAATTAAAGATCGAGCCGAACAGTAACTATAGTTTTAAATAGAAGCTTAGATACTACCTATTTTACTTTCGTCTCGCCATGCCAAGACAGCAAAGGGGTTTTTACTGGAAGAAATATAGCATCTTCATCGGAATTACCCAAGGAGTATTCGAACTAAACATCTCTGGATCTGCAGACCAGTGCTCTACTATTTAAACTACTGGGCCAATGCTGAGCTCTCGTAAATCCTTTTACTACTAAATAAGCCTATTTTACTTCACACTCACTTTTATACAATGCCGCTTTAGAGGACGAGGGAGCTAGGTTTATAATCTAAACTTGCAATTATTATTTTATTTTATTTATAATTAATTGATTAGAACGTCTCGCCATGTCAAGACAGCAAAGGAATTCGTATTCGTTCAAGACAGCAAGGGAACTCTTTCCAGACAGCAAGGGGTTATTTCAGGCCAGCAAGGGAATCCTTTCAAGACCGCAAAGGGGTTCTTTCAAGAAAGCAATGAGATTCTTTCAAGACAGCAGGGATTGTTTCAAGACAGCAAGGGGGTTCTTTCAGGACACTAGGACAGCAAGGGAATTCTTTCAAGACAGCAAGGGGGTTCTTTCAAGACAGCAAAGGGATTCTTTCAAGACAGCAAGGGGGTTATTTCAGGCCAGCAAGGGAATCCTTTCAAGACAGCAAGGGGATTTTTTCAAGACAGCAAGGGGGTTCTTTCATGAGAGCAAGGGAATTCTTTCAAGACAGCAAGAGGGTTCTTTCAAAACAGCAAGGGGGTTTTTACTGGAAGAAAGAGCGCATCTTCATCGAAATGACCCAAGGGGGATTTGAACTACCTATCACTGGATTTCTAGACCAGTGCTCTACCATTTGAGCTACTGGGCCAATGCTAAGCTTTTGTAAAACCCTTTAAATAACTCTAACAGGCCTATCTTGCTTCACTCCTACTTATGCTATGCCGCTTTAGAGAATGAGGAGGCTAGGTCAACATCGCAACGTATTAATTATTCTAATTAATTTATTATTATTTTAATAGGTCTCAAACGTTGTACAATTAATTTGTTAAAAGAATTAAAATACAAAACGGAACGATCAAAGAATTATTAGTGGACGTCGTCCCCCCCCCCAAACCGGTTAGGCACTTTTCGGCAAAAAAACGACTCATCAAAGGAAGTCAAAACATTTCAAAACATAAGTCAAAACATTTCAAAACGTCTATTCAAAATTAACAAAGCCCTATTCTTACTATATAACCCGATACTTTAATCGTATTTTGATGCAGAACAATGCTTACATGTAATTAGAAAACGAAAAGTAATAGAAAGTCCTGCCGCCACCTCAGTGAGTTATATTCAGAAAGTGTCAATTTCCTAAAAACAGTTGCAGTTACATATGCGTACTAACGTTCCAAAGTAATCTTAAGTAAAATATCTATGTAGATAGTAGATACCATTTTTTAATTTAGTGAAAAACAATACTGTTTATGATAAAAAGTTGTTTAAAAGTCACTATATTTTGTAAAAATAGCCAAAAAATGTCAAAAATTACTTTTTTTGTTGTAACTATGGTGTAACTGATTATAAAGAGCCTATAATTTACCCATATGTTGGCCTAAAAGTGCCTCCTACGTGTGTCAAATTTCATATAGTTAGCTGTTGGTTCGAGCGAATCGCGACAAAAACTGCAAATTTGAAACTACCACCTTAAGTTAAACATTTTGGTCCCTAAAAAGCCTGTTTGTCTGAGCTAAACTTTTTACTCGAGACCGTTCAGTAAAAAGTAATTCTGTCCGAATCAGGCCTAAATGTTTAGTCCTAATGCGCACATGAGCAGTAGGGTCGTTATTATACGAAACTATATAATGCATTTGCATACTCTTGTGATTTCTATTTTGCGCCAAACTTCCTATTACTTGACCTTGACTTGGATATACTTCACCATGCCTTAAATGTGTACTTGACCTATGTATACTTGATTGTACTGACAGGGTTACGCAGGGTTGAGTTCCAACCTCAGCACAGAAAAAGGGACTCCTAACCTAACTCCAAATGCTATCGAGAATATACAATTACACCACAGCCCCCAACTGGTTTATTGGGGCCCCCAAGTGTATTTCAATTGGTCTATACCTAGTATATATTCCATTTCTATTTTATTTCTGTTTTTATTTCTATTTCTATTTCTAGTTCTATTGGCTTCACCCACGTCAATTGGCCCTAATTTCGCATTTACAACATATAAACCCGATTTCTAGAAAGTTATTTTCGTATTTTCAGGTCGTATTCTTGGTCGAGTGATCACAGCGCAAGAAGCCAAGTCAGCGCTGACTACAGAACAGGAACGGGCCGACGATATGTTTGTGGCTGTTAAACAGTGTTATGGTACGAGTCAATGCAACTTCTGCTGGCACATTTAATATTATTCGAGTCCAATGGAAAAACTTATAAACAATAAGGACCTTCAGACTATAGAAAACAATACGCTAAAGTTTTTGATATAAGAAAGAACAGTGTTTCAGGATTATGTATGTATGACTATTTTTTTGCATGAAAAGCTAAACGTAATGCAAATAAGAAATATTAGCTTAGTCAGAAAAAACAAGTTTTAATGGGATATTTTTATTACACAAACTTCAGGACGTCTTTTTGTATGTGAAGTTCGCTGTCTACCGTAATGCCGATGTGCTACTGTAGCAGCAGCAGCAGCAGCAGCTTATTTCTAATGCATGAAATGCTTGTTTTTTGTTTTTATTTCTTCAGAACTATTTATAATAACTAATAGTGAAATATTATCAAACTCAAGTGCAATTGAGTTTTACTATTTATATTTAATATTTCAGAATACGCCGATGAAGCAACCAAATCTGATTTTTTGCGGGAAATTGGTCTGATGAAAAAACTGTATTACCATCCCCGCCTGGTCAACATTCTGCACTGCATCACTACTTCGGAGCCGTTGTCACTGATAGTAGAATATTGCAGCGAAGGAGATTTGCTGCACTATTTGAGGGATAGACGGAAATATATGATTAAGGTAGCACAGCTTTGAGTCATAGTTCTTAATCGTCTTACTTCCACAGTAGAAATACGAAATAAGACTTAAGCCTTGGGTTTGACCGACGTTGCGGTTATTATAAGTCAGAGCGATAAAATTAGATTATTTTTGCTTTCTTATTCCTGCAATAAAAATATTTAATTTTTTTGTTAAAGAAAGAGTACTTTTTTATTTTCTATTTTTTATGTTTACCTAGTGGAAACTGATAACCCAGTTTTGTAGTTGTGTCAAGGTTGACAGTATTATCATATATGTAGAACGTTTAGCAAAACGTTGTTGAATGTTGATAAATATCGGGAACCTGTGTACAGCATGCTGTTAGGTAGCTCAGCATTGGCCCTGTGGCTGAAATGGTATTGCGCTGGTCTGCAGATCCAAAGATGGGTGGTTCGAAAGTCACCTGGGTCATTCCGATGCTGATGCTGTCTAGTAAAGTTCCCTCTTGTTTTCTTGACACAATAATTTCCATAATGTACTTTTTAAGCTTGACGAAATGGGAATCGACGTCTGGGATCCGAAATCAGAGGACGATTTCGATCCTGAGATGGTGATCTGCCTGCGTGACGTCATTCAAATGGGATATCAGATAGCCGATGGAATGGTCAGTGGCGAGTGTTAGTTCGTGTCCAAGCTTTGGCTGGCTTTTGATTTGACACCTCAGACGGAGCCTGATTCATAATCGAAGTTTAAAACTGAAATTCGGACTGGCTTGGTTCGGATACCGTAGGCATTCTCGTGAAGTAACTGATTTTGTAAAACATTAATCTGAAAGGGTTCACTGTGTTATGTATGTGGTGCGATACTTGTTCGGAAACGACAAATCCAATAGGATAAGGTGGTATCACTATGTTTGTTCTTTACATTTAAACTTTTGTTATTTTTTAATTTGAATAATTACATACATTGAAGGCAAAACTAATCAATACTAACTTATCGAAACTTAATGAAACATGGCAAATTGACTTTTCACCATCATTAACTTATAAAAATTAGTGACTTAATCTATCAAAGAATAGGATTATTGGAGCGGATTAAAATGCTGTGGTATACTGCGCCAAACATTTTGCATTTTGATCATTCAAGTTATGTTGCTTGCAGGAGTACATCAGCCAGAAAGAGTACATTCATCGCGATCTCGCAGCCAGAAACGTGCTCGTGGAGAAAAACAGACACGTCAAGGTATGCTCTCAAAGCCTGTTGGCATGAAGAGTACAAAAAACACTTTGTGAGTGTCTATAAATATGGCATTTTTAGCAATATTCGCTAATTCTTGACCCTTTAATGCTCGAGAATTTTTTTACACTAACAGACTGATTCTGACCCTTCCAGTTGTGTGGCCATTGCTCGAGTTACGTGCATTGTAGAGAGATCGCGAAACCATCATTCGATAATGGTGAACAAAATATAGCAGCAAATGCAAGCTTGTTAAGCTTGAGTTTTACTAAAACTGTTGTTTTCAGATCGGCGACTTTGGCCTTTGTCGATACGTCTACAGTGACTCGATCTACATGGCTCGTGGGGGGAAACTGCCAATCAAATGGATGGCGCTAGAAGCCATAGAACGATACGAGTTCACCTCAAAGAGTGACGTGTTAGTGAATAAATTTTTATTATACATGAAGTTATGCTTCACGTTTGTGTTTTTCAAGGGGGACGAGTGACGTTTTATTTTTCCATCCTTTTGACTGAAAACCGCTCAGAAGCAACAAAAGTCGATCTTAGACTTTGACGGTCCAGTATAAAGTTTTTCTGATATGTACGTTATGACTTGAGCTAGCTGTTCGACGAAATATGTGTATATATTTCGAAACACAAGTTATCCCAATACCATAGTGTGACCAAAAATGTTGAACACTGGGCCAAAACAAAGAATATTACATATTATATAAAATAAATTACCCAATCAATATTTTTTACCTCCGCAGTATATTTATTTTTAGATGGTCTTTTGGCGTGCTATTGTTTGAGATGATCACACTCGGAGGCGCCCCCTATCCAGACGTGATGCCTTTGGATGGCGATTTCCGCAAAGCCATGCTGGAGTATTTATATGCCGGAAAGCGCATGGAACAACCACCCAATTGCCCCATGGATTTGTTAGTAGATTTGTTGCATACGTTGATGATTTGATCATTATCTGGCAAAAAAGGGATTGTTAGATGTATATATACTTTAGTCAGTCTGGTCGAGTTCTAATCCTAACTCTTAAATATTGTAGTGACAAGTGAGATTGAAGTAATATGTGAAATTCAATTGTTGATTGATTAATCAATTGATTTTTAAGTTTTTGTTAGATTTAGATTAAAAAACTTCTAGTGTAAAATGTAGGTACATCCATGGAGTATGAAATAGGTTTACCATAGTTTATAATTCAACTTATGTCTGTTTCTTAGGGTCTTATCCAAAATTGGATTTATCGGATTAGATTTAACTTTATTTCGTCAATAACACAGCGTCAAGTGAACGCAACTGGCTGCTTGGCACCTTCTAGATAATCCACGTGGGACGTGTAAAGTAAAATTTCAACCGGATATTTAATTTTTCTGCTGTGTTATTAGCAAAATTGATTTAAATCTAATCCGTTAAATCCAATTTTGGATAAGGCTCTTGGTAAGCAGAAATTCTTATTAACTAGAAAAGTGTGTAAATTGATTTATCAGTAAGCCATCATTCTCAGTTCTGGTGATTTCAGGTACAACATAATGTCTTCCTGTTGGAAAGCCGAACAAGAGAGTCGTCCTGATTTCACAGTCATTAAGGATCAGTTCCGAAAGATCATCGAGCAGCTTTCGGAGACGGACGGACTTTACGCCGACTTCTATATCGACCCGAGTCGATCCTATTATAACGTCGAACACCCTGATGATGAGGACGATACTCACAGGTCCTCGGTTGACGAGGGTAATAGCAGTGCCGCTGGGGGACAACTGGGGACCCCTACGAGCAGCGGGGCCGACCAAACAGGGACCCAGACCTCCAATTCGAGTCCGGACGGACCCAACCGCGCCGACTGGTTGCAGTCACGTGACTCCGGGGTCAGCTTGACGCCAACCGATCTTGACGCCGGAGCCAGACGCAAACTTGTCTCCAGCAACAGCATAGACTCCGGCTACAGTCTGAGGCTTGACTCGACCGGACCCGAAAGCAGCGGGAGTACCACTTCGCTGATTCACAGTGGCACCCCCGTTGGGTCCCACAATAATAACAGTTCGAAACCGTTTCGGTTTCAGTTCGAAGGACCTTATATGGAATCGCTGAAAGAGAGTATGGTAGAGAATTCCCTGTCGCCACGCACCACTGAATCGACAACTGGTTTGTGAGATTAAGGGGATTAGATTGTACTGGATTAAACGAATTAGATTAAAACGGATGTAATATAATCAGTTACATTAAACGCTGGTGGTTTGGACACTTAAGACTTAATACTCAAGATACTTAAGATATAATAACTTGAATACATTATGATAGTAAGTTTGTGAATCTATATTTTGAAAATTTTTTTGTACAGTATCATTGCAATCTAATTCGTTGAATTCAAGTTTAATCCCTTATTTTTAATTTATTCGATTAGCTAGTTTATGACATGTTTGTGTAATAACCGATGCCATAATGAGTATGAATATCACTTGCGTGTAATTGTTATGGTTGAGATACAGTTCAAGTTGTGTATTCCTTGCGGTTGGATCTGCTGATTAAAAGGATTAAATTATTACTCATTTTGTAGTAAATGTAGTATTGGTGATTAAAAAGCCAATCAAATTAAGCTGTGGTTTAATTCAAAAGTGTCTAAAAGACTGTATACCTTTGAGATATACGCTGTAGACGCAGTCAAATCAAATGTATCATAAAATCACAAAGTTGGATATTTTTTGGTTCATGTCAACGAAGTTTTTTTGTTTGTTTGGAAGTGCTGTTTTTGGTGCACTGATGGAAAATTTTTAAAGTTGAAGTTTGTTCGAGTACATACATTATTGATTATTTGTTTCTGTTTATACTTGTGTTTTGTAGTCTATGTTGGTATGTTGTGTGTTGTTTTAAGATCTCAAAATTGACGACATTCAACCCACAATTTCTCGAACTAAAAAATATTGCAGCTAAAACTTGTAAACGCATTATATCTGTATTCCCTCAAGTAATACCCTGTCTTGAATAAAGCTCCCGTTTGGACCTTTATGAAACAATAAAGCCGTCGGGGTTATGTTTGAGATAATACGGTACATATCCCAATATTACAAAGTTGCTAATGTTAGAATGCCAAATAACAGTTACAACTCATATATTTATAAGCTCACAAAAAAACTGACGCTAGTTTTTACTAGATCTGCATTTTTTATTCCGCCTAGAGGCGGAATATTTGGAATGGTTTCATAGCACCAAGAGTACACAATTGGTGCTACGAGCCACTCCAGACCATATGCTCAGCATAGGCCTAACTTATGGCAGTATTTTTATTCTGCCAATGGGGGCAAGAATATGTTGAAACCTGCTTTATCTACAAACTAATTCCTCAAAAATGTGTACAAACAATGTTTTCTCATGCTTGCCCAATAAAAATTTTCAAACAACGTTTTAGTTCTTTTGTAATCTAATTTGCTTTTTGGTCTTCGGGTCCCCCCCTGCGTGTTTTTGTCTGTCTGGCCTTTGACTGACAGTTATAGAATTGGCTGCCAAATCCACGTCATATGCAAATTAGTTACAAACGTGTAACCAATCACTCTTCTCTAGTGTACACATGCGGCAACAAAAGCCAATTATATTTCATGGGCGTGGCTTGTGAAGAACGTTATGCAAATTAGCTTCCAATTTGTTGTCCACCGTTCAGTCATTCAATAAGAAGTTGCGGCTCTGCACGGGTGGGCGGGTTGCCAGTGGCAGTGCAGGTCGGACTGCTCTATTGCGGAATGTCCGCCAAACGGGGCCCAAGAACCGACACAGGATCAGAAAGATCAGCTAACGGAATACGAAACAGGCGAGATTGCCTTTGTAGTATTTGCCAATTAAAAGCCCTCACAGGCATAGTAATCTAGATTTACCACTAGACAAAGTAGGAAAGTACGTGGGGTTGAAAATGTTAGGCGGTTTTAGAGCGAGTACAAACTGTTTAGCCCAGGTTAAGAGTTCTAGCCCAGGTTAAGAGTTCAGTTGATTTTGATATGATTCTTCGGCTGAGCCGAAATACACCACAGTTTTTGATCCAATATATGTAATGTATGTAGATACATCAACTAAATAGTTTAAGGGGCCAGTTAAGATGGTTGAGAGATTTTATTTTTATCAAGCACAACCAAACGGATCATGTAAAGTTTTTATAGGTTTGGACCTTACGAATTTTAAATCATTAGAGCTGCATATCTTAGCGGTTAGACTAGCAAATAAAAACTGCAGAAAATGACCACACATTCTGCATCAAATCACTCAAAACAGGTATGTATGTAAGCGTGAATGTCTGACCATTACTGAGAAGCAATTTTTACTCAAGTTAGGCGGCTTAGCTCAGCTGCGTTTTCGAAAGCTTACTGTGAAGATGGAGTCGAATGTGCCGGAGTGTGGCACTTATCTGTCACGGTCAATTGGCCCAGACCAGATTTTGAGAATGCCTTGTGTACTGCGTACACAAAGTCCTTGAAATCAAACATACGAGATACGTATGGCCGAATCATGCTCAGCAAATTGAAGGATTCGCCAATCCCACAGCAGTGGTCTGAATTTGAATAAAAAGCTGATCTTTAATATCTTCTTTTGGGTTAATACTAAATACTCCATAAATAACATTTACTATCGTTCAGCATGATATAATAATTTTACGCCACTGTTTCGGAATTTGTCCCTTTTAGGGACCCACTTGTTTGATTTAATTTTGATCCCTATTTTCATGTTTTTCACTTTTTTTCGCAAAACCTAATTAATTAATAAATTTGTGAGCTAAACATGTTTATGTGCATTTGGAAGTTAGTAAGTAAGCATGGGCACGGTTAGCAAAATCGTTTTCCGGTTAACCGCACTATTTTTAAAATTACTAACCGGTTAACCGATAACCGTGCCCATGCTTATTAGTAAGATGTTACGTTTTCTTTCATGTTTGTACAATACAAGGGACGTATGAAAGTCCTATGCCATGTTTTTGTTTTTTGAATGTGTCAGTTTTTTCCAGTTCCAGCGCTGCTATAAACACTTCTGTAATATATGTAATAATCGAATACTAACACTATTTTAATAGTAATCTTTAGTTATCTGTTGTTTACTTAATAATTGAATTATATTGAAAATAATAATAAGGATTTATTATCGAAACACAAATTGTATTCAAGTAGTATCCAAAAAGTACAAAATATTTTGCGTGTGCCATAGTTAAAACGGTGTTGGGTACTTTTCTGTAAATCATGGGCATCAAGAGTCAGTTACAAAAATATTTGATCTGATACTGTAGCTCTAAGTGTTAATTCAGACCTATGTACAGCCGTTTCAGCAGTCTAAATTGCTAACTCTTATTCGGTTCATATTCGTCCTTAATTTCTTGTCCCTGTTCTTTTGTCCTTTATATTGAAAAACTGTGATCAACTCTAGACTAGTCTGTATGCAAGGATAAGTCGAAACGATTGTATCAAGTCTCCACAGCACTACAGCAGTTGACCAAAGTTTGTCCTTGTCCCTGTCCCTGTGTCCTTAACGACAAGTATGAAACGCGCTTTAGATTTTAATAAATATCTAGCCGTTTTTCTCAGTAGGAATTGTATAAAAACGTACAACACCTATTGTAATATATAATATGAGATATACATATTACTGAGGTCAAACACTTTATTATTTATATCTATGTACTTCCTCACGGGCCTATCTCCGCTCCTGTAATTTTAAACACTAACGCTAGAATGCATATTTGCTAAACAAAGTCCGAGTGCAACACTCAAACCTATGTAACACGTGTAGAATTTGTCGTTACGATGTTGTAAATCACTGAAATACAAACGTCGTAGACTGGTTTTAACGTTAGACTGCCTTTATGCATTCCACTCTAGCTGCTGTATAAGTGATTTGAGGTTGGTTGAAAGAGTATGAAAGCAACCTCAGAATTTGTTTTACTATAAATAACAGCGTGTTTGTAGTTTATAAACGATACAGCGAACAGTGTTTGTAGAATCCTACAGTTATCATTTGATATTAATGTTAAACATTGGGCCAAAGTTTTTTCAGCTTTTTGCCGAGTGTTTTAGCAATTTTTGGTCTAAATAAATTAGATTTTTCCAGTTTTCGATTTTTGTGAAATAAATTAATTTAAATAATATCTGAAATTTTTTACAAAGTTTGCCACAAAAACAATTTTCGATATGGAAAGAATGCTTCCTGTTGACAACATTCAAAACGTTCTTCAGGAGTTTGTGAACTTTGATTAAGCACTAACCATTTCGAAATCGGTCGTGTATTTTGTGTGTATTTTGATTATTTCGACCTCGACGGGTAAATTAAGCGAATCATGTTTGTTTTAAATACCATTTTATACCTAATAAATAAATACTTTAAAGCGCCGAATTTCTAATAACGCCAGCATGACGTAATGAACGAAGTAGGTATTTTTTGTTACGCGGCCCCTGAGGCCTCGTATATACTATATTCGGAATCTCAGATTCCTACGTTAATCTGGGTAGGTCAAATTTCTAGCGCGAATTAACACTAGAAAGGCAGGTACCTCGCTGCTCTGCCGCACCACCCGCAAATAACAACTTCGCTGCCAAATCAATGAGCTGCCATAAAACCCAAAACATGAGTAGCAGAATCGATCCACCACCACTCTAATCCGCAACCAGATGCTCGGTAGATGCACAGCACACTACCATTTGAGCCAACTGGGCTTGGGAATCGTTAGTAATCGCACATAGTTATCGAAATACAGAGTGATTTCAGCGTACAATAGTAGTTTTCCGTTGCCAGTTAATAATGACCTAATAATGAACTGAATTGAGCTTATCGACTTTAGGGTATCAATATCGATCAATATCGACAATGTATAAGTAGACGGTACGTTATACGGTTTCTGGTTTGAAACCGCTGGTGATCGCCACGCTTGAAGAATCTATGTTTATTAGTCGACTTTAACAATTTATTCTCAGCGGTCTCGTAGTGTAGTGGTTAGCACTCAGGATTCTGAATCCCGTTCTTCGAGTTCAAATCTCGGTGAGTCTTACCGTTCTTAAAAATGATTTTTTAATTTAAAATTTGGTCTACAAATAACTTTTTTGTCGTTATTGGAAACACTTTGGAGCTAATCAGCAATGACTGTGTGCAGAAATGGTATTTAAAATCATTTTATCCACAAAAAGCGGCCGCGTTTAGCTCAGCAATGAATGTGTGCAGAAATGGTATTTAAAATCATTTTATCCACAAAAAGCGGCCGCGTTTAGCTCAGCAATTAATGTGTGCAGAAATGGTATTTAAAATCATTTTATCCACAAAAAGCGGCCGCGTTTAGCTCAGCAATGAATGTGTGCAGAAATGGTATTTAAAATCATTTTATCCACAAAAAGCGGTCGCGTTTAGCTCAGCAATGAATGTGTGCAGAAATGGTATTTAAAATCATTTTATCCACAAAAAGCGGCCGCGTTTAGCTCAGCAATGAATGTGTGCAGAAATGGTATTTAAAATCATTTTATCCACAAAAAGCGGTCGCGTTTAGCTCAGCAATGAATGTGTGCAGAAATGGTATTTAAAATCATTTTATCCACAAAAAGCGGTCGCGTTTAGCTCAGCAATGAATGTGTGCAGAAATGGTATTTAAAATCATTTTATCCACAAAAAGCGGCCGCGTTTAATATTTCCTCTGGAATATTGACACTCAGGTGTCACAATGTAATAGCTACTCACTCAGCAGAAGAGCTTGTTCCTGTCGCTACCACAGTAGCGACAGGACCTTACATTTGATTTGCCCTAGCGAATTGCACGTGTTACGTGTAATCGCTTGGACAAAATTGTGTGTGTGTTTGTGTGTAAACTTACCGTTATGTGTGATCGTGTTTTGTATGTAAGCTGGCCCAGGCGGCCAGCTAGCCAACTTTTGTTGTTGTTGCTATTGGTGTTAGTTTCGTGGGTTACTGTAGGCCTAAAAATAGCAAACGGAGTGTTTTTTATTTAATTTTGGTGTTTTTTTATTTCCAAAGCACTCGACATTTTTTGTTTCAAAAACTATGGGATGGATTCAAGTAATTTTAAGTTTGTTTAGGTAGCTTATAAAACAGGTAAAAATCAGATAGCTTATAAAACAGGCAAAGTTCCACCAACTAATAAGTAAAATACAGCAGCTCAAAAATATTGAAAAACAACTAGTACTTCCCCCACCCAGAATTTGCCAACTACCCACGTATGAGTTCCACCATGTAGCGGTATGAGCAAAAATAGTTAAAAGGGCCATGTTCTGCATGCGGCTATTCAATCAATGATGCCTGATTCAGGCTGTTTTTACCAGAATTTAACCGTTAGGTCTAAACCTGTCAGTGCGACACATTTCTGTGCTGTGAATGGCCAAAAAATTCCAAATTTAAGACATGACTTATGTAATAAATAACTAGCCCAAAAAAATTTAAAAAAGTTCCAAAAAATGTTTTGGGTCTGTATTCACCGATTTTTGCATGTTTATGTGTTATTGCCATTGCAAAATTTTATTATTCTTGCATTGAATGGTATGACAAAAAGTTTATAGTTGGTTACTGGTTGGTACTTCGTTACCAAAATAGCGAAGCTTTGCCCTAAAGAATCAAGTAAATTGCAAGACTGTATCTTCCTACAGGAGTCTTACAGCCCTATGTCCCTTCAACCGACAAACTTACGAAATAATCACGCCACGATCTGAACTTCTACACTATTAGTGTCGATTATTTCGCAATTTGGTCAGCTGAACGGACATACGGCTATAGGCATAAATCGGCCCTAATGCCAGAAACCATTCCGAATATTAAAATATAGTGGGCAGCGACAGGTTTAACTTCCTTTGAAGCAAATTCTTCCAAGTGATTTAGCTTCTACCGAATATGATTTGCATTCAAAATCACTGATACTGGTGCAGACCGCAAGGCTGGTCGTGGCTATGGATAAGAACTCCATAAATTTTGCATGAAATTGCTGCTTGTTTCTTTTAGAGATGGAACTAACGAAACGTACTCTGCGCGGTGTTGCAGTGCGACTGCGACTGCAACACCTGCGACTTGTTAAGCCGATTATAACGTGTACAGTTACATAGTGTTTATGCACTACATTAGCAAATGACGTTTTAGTGCTTTTGCAATTCGTAATGGTCTTAGTGATAGGAAAATTAATGGTTTATCTCACTTTTACAGTTTTGAAACATTTTCAAAGTTTAAATTTTCTATTCAGATCCCATTCATTTCTGAGTACCGTCTTTTCATTTCATCAATTTTTTATGGCGTAACTCCTATTGTTACTTTCAGACTGGCATTCAGACTACTCTGGTACTTTTAGCATTGGAGGTACAAATTTGGATATATTAATATTTACTGTTATTTACAATACAATACACTGTAATCCGTAAATTGGCACAAACTGACTACACAATGACAAAATCACACAAATTTAGTACAGTGCAGGAATTTTACCCTGTAGCGCACCTTTTTTGACAAGAAAGCTTATCACATTTATATAATACATAATCATAAGTATTTAGATACATCATGTAGCTGGCATTAATAAAGCGCTTTGACTTTAGACTCGGTCTAAAACGTTCTTTTCGTATTGAATATCCAAAATTGGATTTAACGAATTAGATTTAAATATGTATATTCTGCGAATAACACAGCACAAAATAAAAATATCCGGCTGAAACTTTGCCCTAAACATCTCACATAGATTATCTAAATCCAATTTTGGATAAGACTCTGAGTTAATCGCCCTTTGTTAATCCCATACCACTCATTGCAAGTTTCCAGAACATAATTTACGCACCTGGCGTCAGAATTTGGACGCCAAGAGGCATTTTCATTTGAAACTGACTGCACACCACTACTGACTTGTATTTGTAGACCTTATCGTATAAATCGATATAGGGAACAGGTTTTTTCTAGCTGAGTAATTTTCTATGTTTTCCAAGCAGGCAGAGTTTCAGTAAATTTCATGTTTTTTATGTTTGTTTGAAAATTTTACCTAATTCAAGTCCGCTAGAGTCAACATTCAAAACTTTCATAACATAAACAGTACAACTGAACCTGAATAAAACATGATTAAAATATTTCCACTTGTTTCAGGATTTATTTAGGTATTATATTAAGAAAAAGTTAATTTCGTTCGTCGATGTAAAATACAGTTTTATAATCGTACTTTTTAGAACCAGTCAAGTTTAGTTTAAATTTACCACGAGTCAAACCAGAGAATGACTATTGTTTTGTCAAAGAAATCCAAAGAATCCCCTATTGTTTTGTCTCACTGTCCAGCAATTTTTGGTCAGACTTTAGCTACCCACCAAATCTTCAACTACGACCAACTTCTGTTTCCAATCAATGCAAATTCGTTTTTCATCACCTATCCGTCCCCCAGCCCTGGTAGGGGTTCACTCCGGTGGGGGTCATAGACATATGGGAGCCAAATCGGAGTGTGAAACTGCGATTGTACCAGTCGTCGTCGGGACAGGGGGTGGGGGTGAGGGTGTTGTTCTGCGAGATGGTCTGTCCGGGGGCGCCCATGTTGAAGGGACTAGACATGGCAGGGTGGCTGGGGTAGGCTGGGGCGGGGGCTTGGGCATAGCCGCGACTACTCATGCCGGTCTGCGATAGACTATACGGCTGGTAGCTGCAACAGAGAGACTAGTCTAAGGGCCTATTCCTTTACCGGATTAAACGGACTGGACTTACCTATGTTAGTCACAGGTTAAGTGGATCAACGGTTTAGCGCAAAAAATTAACTCCCGCTTAATCACACTACTTAGTCTCCTAGTCTGACCGTGGACTGCACCAAATTAGATTACTTTAAGTCTGAGCTGGAATCAAATCTAGTTAAATTGATTTAGTTAAATTCTTTGAATCGCAGCAAAATCTCAGTTTTCAACTAAATATTAAGCGTCAACTGTGCTCATTTTCATCGGTTCAGCGGAGTTAAACGGATTTAAGGAATGTAAGCCTGAGCTAAATCGGATTAAGCTAATCGTTAATCCAAATTGGGTTACTCTGCTACCAAAGAAAAACATTGTAAAAATATTTTTGTAAAACACTTGGACCTGCGGGGTATCGATCCCCGTACCTCGCGCATGCTAAGCGCGCGCTCTACCATTTGAGCTACAGGCCCTGTGAGGATCCACAATGGTTTTGTTTACAGCCAGTTTACAGCGCTAATATGATTTGTTAAGAAGACAGGACATATCAAATCCATGTTAATGTGGTTGACAATCATAATGAGGCCGTTAGATTTTACATATGTATGTAATTTTGATTGATTAAATTATCAAACATTAAATTTTAATTAGTGATTGTGGTCCAAACTCTAAGCAAAATCTGGCTAGGTAAATTTAAACTAAACTTGAATGGTTCTAAAAAGTACGATTATAAAATTGTATTTTACATCGACGAACGAAATTAACTTTTCTAATATAATTCCTAAATGACTCCTGAACCAGCTGGAAATATTTTAATCATCTTTTATTCAGTTTCAGTTGTACTTTGTTTATGTTATGAAAGTTTTGAATGTTGACTCTAGCGGACTTGAATTAGGTAAAATTTTCAAACAAACATAAAAAACATGAAATTTACTGAAACTCTGCCTGCTTGGAAAAGATTAGAAAATTACTCAGCTAGAAAAAACCTGTTCCCTATATCGATTTATGCGATAAGGTCTACAAATACAAGTCAGTAGTAGTGTACAGTCAGTTTCAAATGAAATCCCTCTTGGCGTCCAAACTCGTACGCCAGGTGCGTAAATTATGTTCTGGGAAACTTGCAATGAGTGGCATGGGATTAACAAAGGGCGACTAACTCAGAGTCTTATCCAAAATTGGATTTAGATAATCTATGTGAGATGTTTAGGGCAAAGTTTTAGCCGGATATTTTTTTTTTGTGCTGTATTATTCGCAGAATATACATATTTAAATCTAATTCGTTAAATCCAATTTTGGATATTCAATACGAAAAGAACGTTTTAGACCGAGTCTAAAGTCAAAGCGCTTTATTAATGCCAGCTACATGATGTATCTAAATACTTATGATTATGTATTATATAAATGTGATAAGCTTTCTTGTCAAAAAAGGTGCGCTACAGGGTAAAATTCCTGCACTGTACTAAATTTGTGTGATTTTGTCATTGTGTAGTCAGTTTGTGCCAATTTACGGATTACAGTGTATTGTATTGTAAATAACAGTAAATATTAATATATCCAAATTTGTACCTCCAATGCTAAAAGTACCAGAGTAGTCTGAATGCCAGTCTGAAAGTAACAATAGGAGTTACGCCATAAAAAATTGATGAAATGAAAAGACGGTACTCAGAAATGAATGGGATCTGAATAGAAAATTTAAACTTTGAAAATGTTTCAAAACTGTAAAAGTGAGATAAACCATTAATTTTCCTATCACTAAGACCATTACGAATTGCAAAAGCACTAAAACGTCATTTGCTAATGTAGTGCATAAACACTATGTAACTGTACACGTTATAATCGGCTTAACAAGTCGCAGGTGTTGCAGTCGCAGTCGCACTGCAACACCGCGCAGAGTACGTTTCGTTAGTTCCATCTCTAAAAGAAACAAGCAGCAATTTCATGCAAAAATTATGGAGTTCTTATCCATGGCCACGACCAGCCTTGCGGTCTGCATCAGTATCAGTGATTTTGAATGCAAATCATATTCGGTAGAAGCTAAATCACTTGGAAGAATTTGCTTCAAAGGAAGTTAAACCTGTCGCTGCCCACTATATTTTAATATTCGGAATGGTTTCTGGCATTAGGGCCGATTTATGCCTATAGCCGTATGTCCGTTCAGCTAACCAAATTGCGAAATAATTGACACTAATAGTGTAGAAGTTCAGATCGTGGCGTGATTATTTCGTAAGTTTGTCGGTTGAAGGGACATAGGGCTGTAAGACTCCTGTAGGAAGATACAGTCTTGCAATTTACTTGATTCTTTAGGGCAAAGCTTCGCTATTTTGGTAACGAAGTACCAACCAGTAACCAACTATAAACTTTTTGTCATACCATTCAATGCAAGAATAATAAAATTTTGCAACTCGCAATAACACATAAACATGCAAAAATCGGTGAATACAGACCCAAAACATTTTTTGGAACTTTTTTAAATTTTTTTGGGCTAGTTATTTATTACATAAGTCATGTCTTAAATTTGGAATTTTTTGGCCATTCACAGCACAGAAATGTGTCGCACTGACAGGTTTAGACCTAACGGTTAAATTCTGGTAAAAACAGCCTGAATCAGGCATCATTGATTGAATAGCCGCATGCAGAACATGGCCCTTTTAACTATTTTTGCTCATACCGCTACATGGTGGAACTCATACGTGGGTAGTTGGCAAATTCTGGGTGGGGGGAAGTACTAGTTGTTTTTCAATATTTTTGAGCTGCTGTATTTTACTTATTAGTTGGTGGAACTTTGCCTGTTTTATAAGCTATCTGATTTTTACCTGTTTTATAAGCTACCTAAACAAACTTAAAATTACTTGAATCCATCCCATAGTTTTTGAAACAAAAAATGTCGAGTGCTTTGGAAATAAAAAAACACCAAAATTAAATAAAAAACACTCCGTTTGCTATTTTTAGGCCTACAGTAACCCACGAAACTAACACCAATAGCAACAACAACAAAAGTTGGCTAGCTGGCCGCCTGGGCCAGCTTACATACAAAACACGATCACACATAACGGTAAGTTTACACACAAACACACACACAATTTTGTCCAAGCGATTACACGTAACACGTGCAATTCGCTAGGGCAAATCAAATGTAAGGTCCTGTCGCTACTGTGGTAGCGACAGGAACAAGCTCTTCTGCTGAGTGAGTAGCTATTACATTGTGACACCTGAGTGTCAATATTCCAGAGGAAATATTAAACGCGGCCGCTTTTTGTGGATAAAATGATTTTAAATACCATTTCTGCACACATTCATTGCTGAGCTAAACGCGACCGCTTTTTGTGGATAAAATGATTTTAAATACCATTTCTGCACACATTCATTGCTGAGCTAAACGCGACCGCTTTTTGTGGATAAAATGATTTTAAATACCATTTCTGCACACATTCATTGCTGAGCTAAACGCGGCCGCTTTTTGTGGATGAAATGATTTTAAATACCATTTCTGCACACATTCATTGCTGAGCTAAACGCGACCGCTTTTTGTGGATAAAATGATTTTAAATACCATTTCTGCACACATTCATTGCTGAGCTAAACGCGGCCGCTTTTTGTGGATAAAATGATTTTAAATACCATTTCTGCACACATTAATTGCTGAGCTAAACGCGGCCGCTTTTTGTGGATAAAATGATTTTAAATACCATTTCTGCACACATTCATTGCTGAGCTAAACGCGGCCGCTTTTTGTGGATAAAATGATTTTAAATACCATTTCTGCACACAGTCATTGCTGATTAGCTCCAAAGTGTTTCCAATAACGACAAAAAAGTTATTTGTAGACCAAATTTTAAATTAAAAAATCATTTTTAAGAACGGTAAGACTCACCGAGATTTGAACTCGAAGAACGGGATTCAGAATCCTGAGTGCTAACCACTACACTACGAGACCGCTGAGAATAAATTGTTAAAGTCGACTAATAAACATAGATTCTTCAAGCGTGGCGATCACCAGCGGTTTCAAACCAGAAACCGTATAACGTACCGTCTACTTATACATTGTCGATATTGATCGATATTGATACCCTAAAGTCGATAAGCTCAATTCAGTTCATTATTAGGTCGTTATTAACTGGCAACGGAAAACTACTATTGTACGCTGAAATCACTCTATAATTTTGATAACTATGTGCGATTACTAACGATTCCCAAGCCCAGTTGGCTCAAATGGTAGTGTGCTGTGCATATACCGAGCATCTGGTTGCGGATTAGAGTGGTGGTGGATCGATTCTGCTACTCATGTTTTGGGTTTTATGGCAGCTAAGCATTGATTTGGCAGCGAAGTTGTTATTTGCGGGTGGTGCGGCAGAGCAGCGAGGTACCTGCCTTTCTAGTGTTAATTCGCGCTAGAAAATTGACCTACCCAGATTAACGTAGGAATCTGAGATTCCGAATATAGTATATACGAGGCCTCAGGGGCCGCGTAACAAAAAATACCTACTTCGTTCATTACGTAATGTACTGGCGTTATTAGAAACTCGGCGCTTTAAAGTATTTATCTTATTAGGTATAAAATGGTATTTAAAACAAACATGATTCGCTTAATTTTACCATTGAGGTCGAGAATAATCAAAATACACACAAAATACACGACCGATTTTCGAAATGGTTAGTGCTTAATCAAAGTTAACAAACTCCTGAAGAACGTTTTGAATGTTGTCGAACAGGAAGCATTTTTTCCATATCGAAAATTGTTTTTGTGGCAAACTTTGTAAAAAATTTCAGATATTATTTAAATTAATTTATTTCACAAAAATCGAAAGCTGGAAAAATCTAATTTATTTAGACCAAAAATTGCTAAAACACTCGGCAAAAAGCTGAAAAAACTTTGGCCCAATGTTTAACATTAATATCAAATGATAACTGTAGGATTCTACAAACACTGTTCGCTGTATCGTTTATAAACTACAAACACGTTATTATTTATAGTAAAACAAATTCTGAGGTTGCTTTCATACTCTTTCAACCAACCTCAAATCACTTATACAGCAGCTAGAGTGGAATGCATAAAGGCAGTCTAACGTTAAAACCAGTCTACGACGTTTGTATTTCAGTGATTTACAACATCGTAACGACAAATTCTACACGTGTTACATAGGTTTGAGTGTTTCACTCGGACTTTGTTTAGCAAATATGCATTCTAGCGTTAGTGTTTAAAATTACAGGAGCGGAGATAGGCCCGTAGAAGTACATAGATATAAATAATAAAGTGTTTGACCTCAGTAATATGTATATCTCATATTATATATTACAATAGGTGTTGTACGTTTTTATACAATTCCTACTGAGAAAAACGGCTAGATATTTATTAAAATCTAAAGCGCGTTTCATACTTGTCGTTAAGGACACAGGGACAGGGACAAGGACAAACTTTGGTCAACTGCTGTAGTGCTGTGGAGACTTGATACAATCGTTTCGACTTATCCTTGCATACAGACTAGTCTAGAGTTGATCACAGTTTTTCAATATAAAGGACAAAAGAACAGGGACAAGAAATTAAGGACGAATATGAACCGAATAAGAGTTAGCAATTTAGACTGCTGAAACGGCTGTACATAGGTCTGAATTAACACTTAGAGCTACAGTATCAGATCAAATATTTTTGTAACTGACTCTTGATGCCCATGATTTACAGAAAAGTACCCAACACCGTTTTAACTATGGCACACGCAAAATATTTTGTACTTTTTGGATACTACTTGAATACAATTTGTGTTTCGATAATAAATCCTTATTATTATTTTCAATATAATTCAATTATTAAGTAAACAACAGATAACTAAAGATTACTATTAAAATAGTGTTAGTATTCGATTATTACAAATATTACAGAAGTGTTTATAGCAGCGCTGGAACTGGAAAAAACCGACACATTCAAAAAACAAAAACATGGCATAGGACTTTCATACGTCCCTTGTATTGTACAAACATGAAAGAAAACGTAACATCTTACTAATAAGCATGGGCACGGTTATCGGTTAACCGGTTAGTAATTTTAAAAATAGTGCGGTTAACCGGAAAACGATTTTGCTAACCGTGCCCATGCTTACTTACTAACTTCCAAATGCACATAAACATGTTTAGCTCACAAATTTATTAATTAATTAGGTTTTGCGAAAAAAGTGAAAAACATGAAAATAGGGATCAAAATTAAATCAAACA
>JASANF010000511.1:0-16816 GCA_030248245.1 Trissonchulus sp. WLG1_4
AATCTCGATGATCTTTACGATCAACTGTGCATGTAATAAACATACAAAACCTTAATCTCCGTAAATTTACGGAGAGTATCAAGTTTAAGCGAAAAATTTTGACGTTTGTTGGCTAACTCTAGTTCGTTGATTTTTTAAATTTTACCTAGGAATATTAACTGTTACTTACGTTTAGATTTATAGTTGTCATTTTGTTGTTGTTGTTATTGTTTTCGAACGAAATATACAAATATACATGTGTCGTTTTAGTTGAAATTGCATTTAAATGCGTTTTAACACACAAATTTTTTCCTGGCTACGCCACTGTTTCTGTCTACGAAAAGTGTACCTGATCTACCAACAGAGTGTTCACCATTCGAGTTTCTAGCGAATAGCGATTTCGTTATATAGTTACAACACACATATTATGTAGCTCGAGCCCTGCCAACAAGCCAGATGACAGATTCTGGCTGACTAAAGAGAGAAACATTACATCCTGGACATGACAGGATTAATACGACAAAAGTATCTGAGCAAAAAGAATGAATCTGTCTAAACCAAGATTGTGATCTATGTTGAAAATTGAGCCCCTGAACATAAACCTGAGGTCTATTTTTGTCCATGACTCCGCTGAAAGCTGAATCTTTCCTTGGCCGTTCCGGGGAACACTTTGCCTGGTCAAAAGTGCAGGAAGCGTTTGCTCTAGGCAAGTGTTCCAGGGGGACAATTTTGACCAGACAAAAGTGTCCTGGGGGACATTTTTACACTTTTGACTAGGCGAAAGCGTGCGGGGGACACTCTTTTTTTGGGGGTCACTTTTGCCCGTAACACAGGGACGACAGTCGCCCGTCAACCGGTCAAAAACCGGCCTTTGACCGGCCGGTCACATTCCACCGATCGACCAAATTTGGATTATTACCAAACCAGAGTTATTATTGACGTTTGGTGCTAAGAGACAAATGTCAAAAAATAAAATATCAATCTTAATTGGTTTGCATAAAAATATTAATAACATAAGAGCTAAATTTCGATAGATAGTTCGTGGTTGTACTATAAATCACCTTTGTACAATGTGGCGACATAAAATACATCTGTTCTTATAGTGCTGATCGGTATTGTAAAGTGTTATAACAAGTTCACTACATGAGGGAACCAATTCAAACCAAATATTAATAAAATACTATTAAAATACTATTAATATTAATATTAAAAATCCGATAAAATTCCTATTTATATTAATATTAAATTAAAAATATTTCGGGAACTTTATTTATATTAATATTAAATTAAAAATAATTCAGGAACCATATTTATATTAATATTAAATTTTAAAAAAATGAAAAGAATATTTATAATAATATTAAATTAACAATATTTCGGGGTTCCTATTTATATTAATAGTTTATTAAAAATGAAATCCCAATATTAAAATAACGGTACCGGTGACTGCCGGAAATTTTTGCATTTTGTCGATTTACTCATATTTTAATGCATTTTGGCAGTCCACGGAAATTCATTGGGGGAGGGGGCGAAGCTGGAAAGTCTCCACGTCAGCCGGCTAGAGGGTCTGTTCCACGAGTTTGGGCCCGGGGGGGGTGGGCAGTCCTGAACGTCCGAACTTGCTCCGAATCTGCCACTAAGGTTCAATGCTCCACCGAACTTGCATCGAAATTGCATCGAACGTAGCGTACAGCAGCCAATCAGATGGCTTAGAATATTTCCCCACGTAAAACGTAAAAAGTAAACAGTACGTTCTGTATGAACCGTAAAGGGACATTCCAGAGCAGGTAATTTTGCTCGACCGTACTACTTCCTTAGCTGTCTGATTAATAGCCTATAAGATCAAATTGTGGCTTGATTCTTTTCAAATTTTGCCGGTTTAACGGACATACGGCTGTAGTAGGTAATATGAATTGACCCTTATATACTGTCTGAGTGGGTAATTGAACTATCAAGGAATAATATTTATGTTTTTATTCAAACAACCATTGGGTTACTTAGTTTATACGCCTTTTGTAAATTCCGACAGGCTTCATGAATCATGAGCTGACACAAAAATAGTGATTATGGGACCAATTAGCAGAAGCTGGAAAAACTATAAGTAGCAGAACCTCAACAAAATCGTTAAAAAATCATTTAGCAACCTATTTAATGCTTAAATGTAGGGTTTTTGAATTAGCAAAGCATTCACTGCTAAATTTCATGCTCAAATGCTTAAATCCTAATTGACATTTTTTGAACTTATTTCGTGTATTTGCACAAAAAAAGTTCACCCTAGCTATTTTAACGTACTGATATGCTAACACAGTGTTATTAGCTATGCTTTAAGTTAGCTAGGATATTTTCAGCTGCTAGTAAAGTGCACAAGTTCTGTAAATCGTGTGTTTCTGATTAAGAATATACGCGCTAAATTCTACTCTTTTAATGCTAGGGGTTAAAAGGTCAAATTATAAAATAAAAAACTAACCCTCATTAATTGGTCATAAATCTGTCAGATACACTCACTCTTTGGTGTTTTTTTTCATGTTTTGTTTTTACTATTAGTTAACCTTATTATTTACTGACACTTTGGACTAGATTTGGTACAGTAACCCCCGCTTTTGTGAGACAAAGAATCGAAAAAGTTCGTAAGCTGCAAGCCGCCGTCAAAACTAGTTTAAAGCCAGCAAAGTTTTGAACAGTATGCACTTGTTCCCATAGCATTATGCAACGCACTGCTTTTCTAAGGTTCCCCAATATAACTTTGACTACATTATTGCACGCGAGTTGTAAGGAGGACAAAACTTATTATAGGTAGCTATTTCCATAGGGCAGTTCTCTCTATTGTTATCTATGACTACAGGGGGGATTACAATTTAACAAAATCAATAGCCAATACTTTTTTAGTCAAATTTTTATTTTTTCAACAAACCGTTATATTTTACTATGTTTTTCATTTTTTACTATGTTTTACTATTATTTTTGTATTACTAGTATATGATCCTACCCCGGTTGTAATACAGTACAGTTTTGCTTTGTATTACAGTATCGTATTTACAGTTTCACTACCGCCCACTTCGCACTGCCTCTGAATGTTCCTACAGTCGTCAGTTTTATCTATATGGATTACGAACCCTGTCATGGCGAATTTCAGTATACTGCTAGCATTCTGTAAGTTTAGCAAGAGTATTACTGTTTTGAACTGATACCTGATAGCAAGAGTACACAATAAAGTCGATGTACTCTTATGAGCAGTGTAGTTTAAGCCAAATTTGCTTTTATGTCTGCGTGATAGAGGTATTATAGCCATAAAGGCGGTTTTAGGGAATTTTAAAAACGAAATTGGATTTAGAGTTTTATTTTTTAGGAATTACATACAGCAATGTAGGCGTGTACAAAGGTTTCGAATTAACATCATATTGTAGTGGTAATAAAAAAATAATTAACTTTGTGTTTTTTAAAAAACTATCTTCCGGTCTATACATTTTTTGATTAACATGCAGCTTTTTTTAATTTATTTTAGTATTATTCCGTATTATTTTATGCTGTCAACCTTTAATCAAATATTTCCAAATTTGCAACAAAAATTAAAAATCCTAGTGTTTCACAAAAATAATAAATATTATATTGCTCTTCTTGAAATATAATAAATAAATAACTAATTTCCAATATTTTATTATTTTTCATTTTATTATTATTTTATTTCTTTTAAAACAAAAATTCAAAATCCGATTGTTTCACAGAAATCATAAATATTAATATCGCTCTTTTTGAAATATATTAAATACCTAATTTCCATTATTTTAATATTTTTATTTAATTATTATTTTATTTCTAGTTTATTATTATTTTAGTTGGAAGCCTGGTTAGTCTCTCTACAGCCCAAGAATTCATAACTTGTTACTACAATGGTATCAGCTTTAGGTAAGCTCAGATATTTAATGAACTGAAAAACATACCTACAAGATTTTCCGGAATAAAGCCCCTGTCTTGAATAGAGCTGTTGCCTTGAATAGAACCCGCGTTTGAATCTTCACAAAATGCTAAAAGCCCTGGGGCTCTATTCGAGGAAACACGATAGACAGGCTAGGATTGATTCATACTTACAGCCGTATGTCCGTTCAGGGCAAAACTGCTAAATAATCACACCAATTTATACATTGTGTATAGGACATCATCCCATGGTGAGAATTTTTTGTAAATGAGTACGGATATGGGGCTGTAAGTACATACGAATCGACTCTCAAGAGCGCATTTTTGAGCAGCTACATAATTTTATGAAGCTTAGTGTTAGTAGATCCTGAACAAAGTTAGTACAGTTAAAGAAATTAGTCAAAGCCAGATAAAGACTTTAGGGTCGATTCATATGTACTTACAGCCGAACGTCCGTTTCGCTGACAAAATTATAAAAGAATCACGCCCCTATTAGTGTACAGTTAACAGTATCAGATTGTGAAGTGACTATTTCGTGAATTTGTTGGCTGAACGGACATACGGCTATAAAGTATGAACCTACCGTAGTACCTTATTTCTTGTGTATTTCTTATTTCACTTTAATGAGTAGAGTAGTGGAAACCGGGCTTAAGGTCGATTCATACCTACAGCCGTATGTCCGTTCAGCCGGCAAAATTACGAAATAATTACATCATAATATTTGTTGTGATGATTTTTTTCAGTTGCGACTCTCGCTATGGTTGCTGTGGCAACCAGTGCTGCGTCCGACCCCCCGCCGCGGACCCCAACATGGCAGACCACGTGAGGTGTTACGGCTCCAGAGCTGACACCAGCACTTACGAATTTCTGTGAGATTATGACTCGAATGGGTCTGTTGCTCAGTTCTACAAGTCTTACAATTGTAACAATGGTTGAACAGTTTAAAGTCTGACCAAAAATTGCTTGACACTGAAACAATAGGCATGAAATCATTGCGATAAGCTTGTTTTTCCAGAATTATGAGTACGGCAAGTAGTAATGTGATCGCCAGATCGGATCGGATCGGCAGATCCGGAGATCAGATCGAATCGGATCGGATCGCTGAATTTGCCGGATCGGATCGCCGGATCGGATCGGCTTTAAAACTTCGGATCGGCGATCCGGATCGGTAGTATAAATTTTGAGTCTCGACCACAAAATTTCGTAAGTTGACAAAATTTTTGACATTAATTTCACAAACTTTCCGAGCGATCAATGAAACGCACAAGTATAACTACTACTCAAATTATCAAAATATCGGCCTTATATTAGCGGAAGCGCACAGTTTATGCATACATAAGTGGAAGGGAGGTTTCTCATCATTGAATTTGCGTGAAGACTCGTACTACTTCGCCTACAAAAACAATCTTGCAGCATTGTTTTGGTAAAGACAAAAGTTACAGGGCATTGTTCGTTACAGGCAGATTCGTCGGGGAACAAAATTTTCGACCCGCGGCCCAACCCACGGTTTGACACTTATGGGTCACCCACGATCCAACCGGCAACGTCAAAGTCGACCAACTTTGACCAATCATTTTAAGATACCGTACCTGTACCTGATGATCGATCGTTTTTAGCTGATACCCTTGTACAATTTGCACAGTGTACAGCTGTATATACATTGTTCACATTGCTACTTACCTTAGCCAAATGGTACTGAATGGTACCCAGATTTATGTATCCAGATTGGATTGAATAAGTGAAAAAATTTTTAGAATTCGCCGGTTTGACAAAATGCAGCGACCCGCGCAGCCTTTAAGTGGGTGTACCCAAGGGTTGACCCACGGCTCATATTTTCCGGTCCTACTAAACCCACCACGTGGGTATCCTCAACCTGCGGTAGTGCCCCAAAATTTTCAAGACATTTGCATTTTCTAATTAATCAAAATGTTTGGTCGTGGGATTGTCTAACTATGTGGCTCACATTGCAAAAATACCATCTTATCATTCATAAACAAATTCATTAAGTTTTTTCATGTACTCATTATAATAAGTTATACTTAACGATATTTCTACAAAAAAATGAGATTTTTTAGCTTTCATCAAGGTTACGCAATTTTGAATCGGAATCAAACTATTTGCTTAGCTTGATTGCTTCATATTGCGCAATCAAGCCAGACACTCACACTTATTGGCTGCTTACTCATCACGTGCTTTTCTGAGGTTATAAAAGCAGCTGCAACTTTGGAAATTCGGCAGTCTGCCCAAGGAAGTCTCTAAGTTAGGTTAGGTTTAAGGCCAGCTAGCAGTGAAGCGACTCTTAGGAAAGCTTGCAGTGAAGCGAACTAGGACTAGGAAAGGAAGCAGTGAAGGCTTAGGAAAGTGAACAGTGAACAGACAGAACTTAGGATAAGACAGCAGTGATTCTAGTGATAGCCGCAGATCAGTGATAAGTTGTGACAGGAGGGTAGGTAGCAAGAACTAAGTTGATAAGCTGCTGTCTTGGGGTCGGTATATATGTTGCGACGTATATGCAAATTATATATATACCGTATGCATATAAGTGTGCTATAAATATATAACGTTAGATTTACGCGTAGTGTCTCATTATTGAACTTAGTAGCTACCCCCCCTGTTACAGGTGCCTCATGGGGCGTCATGTGGCACTGTGTGACACCCCATGTGGTGCCACTTTAAGGCGCCCAACGTGGGGATGCCCCACGTTTTTCCCATCTTGTGAAACAATCTTTACGCTAGAATAGGTTACCTAGACTCGTTTAAGGAATGGCGACCTAATGGACCTAGTCACTGTCATAATTCCGTAACCAGTAGGTATTGGACCAATGGAACAAGTAGGCCCCAAAAGGGGCAAGGTTCCTTCCCCGGTGTCTACCTTTCAGGTTTAAATGAATTGGTTCTCTATTCCATACCTACCGTAGGCTATACATCGTATATATCTTACTCTACTTTATAACTACTCTCTAGCTCCTATTCTTACTTAATCTAAATACGTAGTACGTACAAAAAAGTGCTGCAGGATGTTAAGGGGGTAATTGCGTTTTTAGGTGTTTTTTTAAAAAGCCATAGCTCAGCGTTTACAAATTCAAATCACAAGCGGTCTTTTGCATTAGGTAGAACAATATCTTTCCTAAATGTATGCCATGCCTTTAAATTTAACCTGTAATTTTCTTTCCAGTATAAGCGACTAAAGAAAGGTCTTTTCCCAAATATTAAAATTTTTTACAAAAAGTTTGCGCCACAGCTCTGAATCATACGATTACCTGTTGGGGCTGAAAGTTGGTAAGTTTTTTGACATGTTTAAAATCCCCAGGCATGTCCCCCACTTTTTTAATAACTAGTCAATTTACTGAGAAAATAGCTGAAAAGCAAACGCACCGAAAATTTAAGATATTTTCTTGTAATTAAAACCCTCTAAAAATGTCCACAGGTGAAATTTCAAAAAAGTGAGAGACATGCCTGGGGATTTTGACCTTTACAATACTGTCCCAAAAGTTTATGCTCAGGTGTCACTTATAACTTGAGTTCTGGTGGCGCAAAGTTTACATAGAAATCACAAAAACCTCGAAAACGCAACTACCACCTTAAGCATCCCGCTTCACGAGCCATATGGCTCAAAAGTGACACTTAGATCTGAGCTGAGCAAACTAGCTCTAAGAACAAGAAAACAAGAAGCGATAAGCAGTGTTTTCTAATGGCTCTTATATACTGCTGGTGAAACATTCCGGTGCCGACTTTGAAAAAGTACATTGTTACAGCAGTGTACATCGATTATTTATTTCTGCATATAGACAAAAATCAGCAGCCAGCTCCCAAGCTGAAAATACACGTAAAACATACTGGCTATGCAGCCTGCTCAGTAGCGTTAAACGCTATGTGCAGTTAATTTTCAAAGCAATAGTTCCTTCTCTAGAAGGAACAATAAAGATCGGCTGCGAAGCAAATGTATGCCCCGGAGCCGTTGCAGTTGACCTGGGCCCAATTTTTCGAAAAAAAAGTTCTCCGTTTAAGTTCTCCGTTTCGAGTCGATCAGTTTAGAAGTTCTCCGTTTAATACACGGAGAACATTTAAACGGAAAGCCTTTAACGGTGAACATTTAAACGGAGAACTTAAACACAGTGTTTCTAGAAACGGAGAACTTAAACGGAGAACTTTTTTTTCGAAAAATTGGGCCCTGAGTGGCTAGGGCCGGCTTGTCAGGTCCACACCCGACCCCGGGTCTGGAACGTGGTCTCGTCCAATCATGCCTTAGCTTCGCGCCCAGTACATAGGTAGCATATTATCTTTGGATGGTGCCGATCTCTAGTATTGAAATGACTAAGACGGTTTTTCAGGGAACCCGGCGTGGTGGTACGACTGGCTGTCGGCTCGGGACGGTCTGGTGGAGAGCATGATTGCAAAAATATCACAGACCGCACCAAACCAATCCTTTCTGCTGAATGACGCAGCGGGTGATTCTGGTAATATCTGATAGTGCACGGTTCATACTTGTTTGTCCCTAAGGCCATGGGTATAGGGACAGGGACAAGGATCAATTGAACAAGCGAAGAAGCGATTAAAATGGCTTTGGGTTATTTTTAGGATATATTGTGATAATTTGCAAAAGCGTACAATACCCAAGCAGGAGGGTGGGTGGGAGGAACAAGGACTTTCCTCTCCCCGAAATTTTTTCCCAGTGCTATAATTTTGCGCAAGGTTTGTTTGTTTGCACCTTTTCATTTTTATTGCTTATTGCCCTCATCGAAAAAACTTCCGAGGCGTCTCCAATGGACCAAATTTGTCCTAAACATAAAAAATTCTCAAAATTTTTTCCTGGCCTGCCCCCAGACCAAACTGCCCGGCCAAACTTTGTGGGCTTGTGGCTGAGTGATCGGTCGTCCATTTGTAATGTGAATTACCCAAGTGTCAAATAGAATTGCTAAAAAGTGCATTTTAACCCAAATTCACACCATAATTTAGTTTGCTAAGCGGAAATACAGTTGTAACTATGAAGTAACCCTGATCATTAACTTGTTACCGGACTTGTTAAGTCCGAACATTAAGTCATTAAAAAACATTCATTTTTTCGCAGCTTCTCATCAGAAATCGAACACCTTTGATGTGGATTCTCTGGGAAATGTGGTCGGAAGTTTGGTGGGCGTTTTGATGGGACAAAGAGAGCCACCCGTGGAACCCCTACCTTTGCCAGATGATACTTTAGGTGTGTAATTAGTAAAAAAGCATGCAAGCTTATTTTATTAGTTTTTTTATTTTATCTGCATTATGTACTAGTATGTAGCTGTAATCCGGTTTTTATTTGTCTATGTATATGCAAAGACATTGATTAACTGATGTAAAAAATTGTAAGGTTACAGCCGTATAATATGTCCGTTCAGCCGGCAAAATAACGAAATATGTAATCCCGCCACCAAGAGTGCATTCGATCAAAATGTGGCGAGATTCTTTCGTAATTTTATCGCATGAACGGAATGGCATATTTTTAGTGGGGGGGGGCTGGGGGCCCCCATTTTGGTCGCGCCCCCCCCCATTTCAGACAGGGTGCTGTGCTCCCCCATTAGCCCAAAGTTTTTTCGGAAGGACGTTTTAGCGACTTTTTTAGCTGTATCGACGTCGTGTTAGTCGGGTTTTTGGGTCCTTTTTTGCTAAATTTAGTATTAGTGCAGCTAGAATAACGTGTGAAAACGTAACATTTAACGTATAGTAACCATTTTCGTGTAAAAATAGTGTTTTATCGTGAATTTGGTGCGCCCTCTCATTTTGGTTGACGCTCCCCCCATCCATGGGGGGGGGGGGGCTGCCCCCCCTCCATAAAATTTTGCCTAAAAATATTCCAAGCGGACATGCAGCTGCATACATACGATCCTAAGTTGTAAAATTCCGTGATTTGCCGGCTGCACGGACATACGGCTGTAAGTATGATTCGACCCCTTACTGACGAGGATTCGGCGAAAGCTCTTTTAGGGTCGATTCATACTTCAATAGGGCATACGGACAAACGGACATAAAGCACACGGGCAAAGCAAGTTTTGTCCGTTTTTTCAATTCATACTTTTTAGGGCAAACGGATATTGGGACGTACGGACATACGGATGTACGGGCATACGGACAAAGGTGCGATTCATACTTTTGAGCCGTACGTCCGTTTGTCCGTATGCCCTACAATTTCGGTCAGAGTTGAACTGAATTTAACTTTGCCGGACATACGGACAAAGTGAAATTGTGCCGTTTTATACGGATGAACGGACATACGGCTGAAGGGCAAACGGGCATACGGCTGAACGGACGAAAGTATGAATCAAACAGCCGTTCTGCCGTTCATTTTGTCCGGATGTCCGTTCGTCCGTTTGCCCGTATGTCCAAATGTCCGTGTAGAAGTATGAATCGAGCCTTATGCAGCGATTCAGCACTAGCAGTCGATTAAAATGGTTGTCTTCGGACAAACGAACTCTTGCGGACAAATATGAACCTGACTTTTGAAAATCTTTTTTGCAAGCATCACTTTTTCAGCAGAATTACGCCAACGATTTGAACAGTTGTTCGATCGAGAAACGGTGCTTCAAATCGATCAGGTCGGAAAAATTTTGGCCGAAGAAGGAATTCAGGGGGTCATGAGCCTTTTGAACGATCCGAACATTCGGAACGAGATTTTGGACAAAGTTTCCGGGGGTCGAATCAAACCGGCCGATGCTCAAATTATCCAGGAAACATCAGGAAAAGCAGTCAACGGTTTTTTGACGGTTATGAAAAAACTCATTTAAATAATATTGCTGCCTTATTGCAACTAATTTGAATATTACGCTGCCTTGTTGTGCATTACATGTGTAACTAACTAAAGTTAACTGTCTTCATAGTATTTAAAGTTGGAATTTTAATCTTATTTGAAGTAGGCATGGTATATTTTTTGCCCTGATTTATAGTGCTACGCGTTATTTTGATTGCGTTTATTTACCTAGAATGTTTACGCAAATTTAAGTCTACGCTAAAACCAATTTAGGATAAGCCCTTATATATGTACCTTAAACTGCCAAAAAACAAGCCAGAACCCAAAAAATGATTTTTTTTATAAATTAAATTCAGCACACATTTAAGCTTGTCATAGGACTATAGTACAGCAAAAACCGTAACTGCATACAAAAGCCCAACAAAAATTACAAAAATACACCATCACATGTTACAGCAATAATTAAAGCAAACTTGGAATTATGGCAAAGTTAAAATATTAATAATCTTCTTTGGTCTTTAATGAAGATGAATTACAAAGTTCATACAGATGCTTATATTGAGCAAAAATTACTTCTGACCTACTAAACCCAAAATCAATAAAATCGATCATAAAGAACCAGTACTAGGAATTCCACAATTGTTTTTGTTTCTTACTTGCTTTTCTTTGTTTTTTGTTTCTTTCTTTCAAGTTTATTATTTGGCATTACATAAATGAATAATCACTAAAGTGTATAAAGCTTGCTCAAACTGCATCCGCTCAACTTTGTGAATTCCCATCAGTCTGTTAAAGCTTTCAGCAACCGAGATGATTAAATCATATTCATCTTGCATTTGCGTATTGCGGTACCTAGAATGATAATAACAGCAAACATATACAATAACATACAAGTGAAAAAATAACACAGCATATGAGCTAAAATCTGAAAATTAAAGGCAGGGCAGCGTAGTGTCTCACTCTTCTTCTATAACAGGGAAAACCACAATGAACTCTTAATCTCTTCCTTTAATCCGTCAGTCCCACTGCTAATCCCCTTAGTCCCTTCTTAATCCTACCTCGTCCAGATAATCCAACACTATACATCCCTACCTCTAATTCGTCTATCCCACTGCTAATCTCCTTAGTCCCTTATTAATCCTACCTCGTTCAGATAATCCAACACCATACATCCCTCCCTGTAATTCGTCTGTCCCACTGCTATTCCCCTTAATCCCTTCTTAATCCTACCTCGTCCAGATCATCCACCTGCTGTATCTGCCGCTTGAGCTGAGCCAGTCCCGGGTAGTTCATGCTGCCCAGATTTGCAAACACCATTCTTTCCTCGTAATCGTATTCGCACAGGATTTTATTGTCGCAAAGGTAGAACCGGTCGCCCACACAGAACCTAAAATTAGTTCAGCAGAATATATTACACTACATGTACATGACAAGATACTTTCCTGAGGTTTACCATACTTTCAGGGGGTTTGTCAATCATGAAGTTGACGAAAGTTTGACTTGGGTTGAGCTTGCCTAGACTTAGGTTGGGGAGGATTGACCGGGGTGGAGGGGGCAATATAGTATCTCCAGAGAAATCGATAACCGATTGGGCGGCTTGTATCTGGAGAGGGGGGAGCGTTTTTACCCCATCTACATCAAATCTGCGTTGTGCATTCTTGGTATCAGTTTAAGAGATCTTTATATTGCCTTGAGGTCAAGTAGGCGCCTACAAACTGTTTACATACAACAGATCGCACGCACATGTAGTCGGCGCGCCAAACAATACTACACAACCCTTATCTGCTACGGTCTAGTACCGTTTTGCAAACCGTTCCGGTTCGCAAACCAGCAGTCCCGGTTCGCAAGCTATTTAATTACGGTCCAAGTTTTGTCAGGTGCCCGGTTTGCAAACTCTGAGTGCCGGTTAGCAAACTTCTATTAAGGTGGCGCTCCGAATAACTGACTTTGGGCAGTAAAAGTTTTCAGTCGCGTTTTCACGTCTTTGTTCTTGAAGAAAGGTTGTTCAGCAGTGAATTAGCTTTCGTTTGATATACATAACATGTAGTTTTGTTGAAATTAATTTTTTGACTTGAATTTTGATATGGCAAAATCTTAAAATCGATTTTCCGAAAAATTGTATATGGCTTTTGTTACTTTTGATAACGGTTTTCCGCAGATAATAGGTGACTGCAACTTTTTAAAAAGTCGTTCGTGTAGGCAACCATTTGTAAAAAAATTTTCAAATTACGTTGAGCGATATTGACAAAAATGCACTATTTTTCAAGCTAATTTTTCGTTAGCTACTTTTTGGCTTCTCCAACTTTTCTCAATGGTTATTTGCATTAAAAAATACGCTCTATTTTTTGACACTGTCGTTTGTGTGGGCAAACCTCAGATTTTTCTGATCGACAATAACCTTTTTTGAATCGTGATAGCTCTCCTCCATGTCGTGTTTTCATTGTGAAATTTGACTTAAAGTTAGAAAATAAGTAGATTCAGGTGTACCTTCTTCGAAAATGTTGATTTCTGTTTTTGGTAAAATTCTGCAGCGATTTCAAGTTGACCAATTTTAGAAAAACTGGTGTATTTTGAACCAAAACAAATGGATTAAAATTATAAGAAAAGATACACCTCGGCAACATAATTACCTACAGTTTAAGCTATAGATCGTAAAATTTGAAGAAAGTTTCGCTCAGTTATGCCGTTTGAAAATTATGCGCATTTAGCGGAAATAGAAATTTTCAATCGGTGATAAAAAATCAGAACAAGGCAGCAGGCACGTGAAACTTACTTAGGGCCTTTTCACAAATTATATTAACTGGACTAGATTAACTAGATTAACTTCATAACTCAACATAGGATTAACGTAAATGTATAAAATTTTGCAAGCAGATGGCGATGACATAGCTTAGTTATTATGCAAAGTTTCATAAACTTTCATTTAACTAATCCCTAGTTACTGAAGTTAATCTAGTTAATCTAATCCTGTTAATATAATTTGTGAAAAGGCCCTTAGAAACAGAGCTTTGTAACAGGCTTCAATATATTTAAACGAAATTCATTCTAGCTAGAACTTACGTCGACTTATAAGATAATAAAGTTATGGAAGTTATTCGGAGCGCCACCTTAAGTGTAATTTAACATCTAATCTAACAGATGCACAAAGATAAACACAAAATATAGACGCCTTATATTGACACAGGGGTAATTCTTCCGTATACGCACACTCTGCACTGAGAGAGAGTGAGTGAGTATGTATCATCTTCCGTATAGGAACACCCACTTTAAACTCAGGCTGGAAATTTAGTTTAAACTAAATTTGCCTTCAACCCGAAATGTATCATCTTCCGTATACGCACACCCCTAGTTTATACTAAGTTTATACTGTTTCGACCCTGCCAGCGGTCTTATCAGTCTTTGGCTACCGCTAGTTTTTTATTATTTTTAAAACAATGTTACTGAAATAAGACATATATTAGGGATGGACCGAAAATTCGGTATTCGGTATTCGGTTTTCGGCCGAAAAACGGGTATTCGGTATTCGGTACCGAAAACTAAATTTTCGGCCGAATACCGAATAATTAGGAAATCAAGAAAATTCCAAATCAATGAACGTTTAGAATTAGAACTAATTTTATTAATCCTTCAATCAGCACTACATTTCGAACTGAACTGTATTAAAAAATATGAAAACTGTATATATATTAGCTAATGCAGATACTTGTGTTAATTCTTCATGGATGCTTAAAAGTTTTTCTTACTCTCAAGACTAGATTCTGACGCGCTGTACTGTGCTTGGTCTTATCGCACCTTGAGCCTTCTTTTTTAAACGTTTTTCATGAACTCTGCTGAAAGTTTACAAGCAGTTCAAAAACAACGCAAGACCCTGGGACTGCCAAGGTGAAAAGGGTCGAACCCTCTGTACACAGATGTACATGAAGGTCTGGGGGGGGGGTAGCTCCCCCCAGATTTGAGAGTCCGGGACAAGCCCCCCTCACATTTGACCCATCGGGACAGCCCCCTCTCTTTGGTGCTGAAAAATGAGTGTCCGAAAGCTCTAAAATTGCCCCAGATCGCTGTAAAATGCTCAGGCAAAAAGCGAAAAAACTAGCTGAAAATATCCAACTTTTGCAAAAAATTCCCATTTTTAAAGCAAAAATTGAAATTTTTTGCATTTTTGTCAGTTCAAGCCCCCGAAACGTCGGGACATGCCCCCAGACACAGACCTGTGTACATGTATGCCTATGTACATACCTCATCCAACTGCGGTCAGAGGTCGCTGAAAGTTGTGTAGTTTTTTTGCTGGTGTTTATTGTGCCTTTTTCTATAGTATTATTCTTCGATAGATTCTTCGATTCTATAGTATCTACTTATTCTTTAATACATTTTGCATGAATAATTAAAATCAAACGTTTGCAAAATGTTCATATAGCATGTTCATGTACGCGAAGTATTTTAACATTCTGCATCTTCAAATCCTGAGAAAACATTCGCTAACTTATGCTTGACAACTATTCGGTATTCGGTATTCGGTTTTCGGCCGAAAAAGAAAAACCGAATATTCGGTATTCGGTGAAATTTTTTTCGGTCCCATCCCTAACATATGTATATAGTCAGGGGGGTAAAAAAACACGGGTAAAAGAGGCTCGATCTGTGTATGATGTATATTCGATTTTACTACTCTAATCGATAGCCTTTGCCACAAGCTACATGCTGATGTAAGCACCATTGCTCGCCGTCTAACTTATCTAATGTTATGAGCTTAGTTCCCTAAGCGTGTTTTTATTTCCCCCCCCCCTGACTATACATATCACAATATAAACACAAATTTAACCCAGGGAGGGGGAACTGGCGCCGAATTTCTGCCAGAAAGTCCAAAAATGGAATGGTGTAGGTGTAGGCGGGTAGGTAGGTTTTGGCACCATTTATGGTTATTCATTCCCTTTTGGCCATTCATTTAGTTCGGAGGTTGATTTTCACCCTAGCACTTTTAATCCATTTCTTGAAAGTTTTCGTTTCACCCTAGCACTAGATTCAGCCTAGCACTAATACGACTCACCCTAGCACTAAGTAGATTCACCCTAGCACTACGCAGACGCATCCTAGCACTAATTAGATTCACCCTAGCACTAATTTTCCCTCCAGCGCATTTGTAGTCATCTAATTTTTAAAACTATTACGTATAAATTAACAGCTTCACCCTGAATTATTTATGCATTATGGTTGCTAATCAAGAAGTGCTTGATAGTCATCTGAAAGTGAGTAGTAACGGTTTTGCAGGTTTTTCTGCAAATAAAAAAAAATTCGTGGAATTTATACTGTTCATAAACTCTGATAAGTTTATAATTTATAATGGTGTAATAATACCATGCTTGTCTAGCAGTAATATTGTATATCTAGTAATATCTAGTATAATAATATGTACATATTACATAATTTCATCAAGTTTTCATTTGCATTGGTCATACAATTTTAACTAAATTTGAAAATTCGTGAAACAATACTGTCAATATCTATTATGAATGTGACAAAATCGCACTGTCAATTTATTATGTAATTGGCTGAATTTTCAAATACGTTTTGTCACTTTAACAGGCGCTTGTCAACAAGGGTAATAAAACAATAAAACCTGGTAGTCACTTGAATGTGGGGTCAAAAGTCTTTTCAAGGTGACTTACTAAATAGAAAATTTTGAATAACAAGTGCATGTGAATTCCATCTTAGGTAGAAAGGTAGAAATAAGTTAGACGTAATTTAGAATAATATTTAATAAAGTGGCACGAAGCAAAAAAGTGGCATAATATGATATAGTAAAAAAGGGCATAAAGTGTATTAAGTGGTAATTTAATAAAGTCGCAAAAGAATTTACATTCTAATCTAAGTGCTAGGATGCAACTATTCGGTGCTAGGGTGAATCGAAGTAGTGCTAGGGTGAATCTCGACAGTGCTAGGATGCAACCTTTCGGTGCTAAGGTGAAACCAAGGGTAAACACAGTGCTAGGGTGTCACCAGTGCTAGGGTGTCACTAGTGCTAGGGTGAAACCCAATCAGTTGGGACACCTGTTTAATTACTGGCGCCAGTACCAATGAACAGTTAACGTAGTGGTTACATCGGGTGTGCGTATACGTTTGATGAGACACTTAGGGTTTAAGGCAAATTTAGTTTAAACTAAATTTCCAGCCTGAGTTTAAAGTGGGTGTTCCTATACGGAAGATGATACATACAGA
>JASANF010000512.1:0-13477 GCA_030248245.1 Trissonchulus sp. WLG1_4
CAAGGGTTAACTAAATTTCGACCATCAACCAAATTTTTACCACCGAAAACACACTCATGACCATGCAAAACCACAAAAATCTATAACCTATGCCTATGATTAACACATAAAGCCGACAGACTAAACCAAAAATTAACCAAAGACTGACCAAATTATAACCAAATACTGAAAATATTAAATTAAAATCTATACATTAATCTAACTTTCTGTATTATTACATTAATTTAAAATATTATTAAACTATTCTGACCACAAAACGACCATTTACTTACCAAAATATAACCACAAAACACACACTAAAGACCATGCAAAACCAGAAAAATCGATAAATTATGCCTATGATTAACACATAAGGCAAAAATATTAACCAAAACTTAACCAAAATCTGACTAAATTATGACCAAATACTGTTATATTTATCAAAATCTATACATTAATCGAACAATTCTGTATTTTTACATTAATCTAAAATATTATTACACTATTCTGACTACAAAACAACCATTTACTTACCAAAATATTACCACAAAACACACAATAATGACCATGCAAAACCATAAAAATCGATAAATTATGCCTATGATTAACACATAAAGCAAAAATATTAACCAAAACTTAACCATTTTCTTACCAAATTTTTACCATACACGAGGAAAGATAGATCATGTCGTTACCATGACAACAGCTATAACGCAGTAATATGACCTTGAAATAGCAGCAGACAGGCTAGCAACACGTACGTACCCTACCCAACGTACCCTACCCAATTTGCAACGTACCCTACCCAATTTGGCCGTACCCTACCCAACGTACCCTACCCAATCTGGTGTGAGATGCCGTCACTATACTACCGCCCCCCCCCGCCCACCCGGCCCCCCTTATGTCCAATCTTGATTTAAGTAAGCTACAAATTTTAAATAATTTTTATAAATTCTTACACGTAATTTATGCCCAAGGCACATATCACATATGTCAAAATTCAATGTAATACCTTCGTAAATACTTAGCATTTTGACCGTTTACGCGCCTAAAAATTCAAACTCCCGCGCGTTCATGCCCCATCGTGTGAATACGTTACCCCAGGGGAATCCCCAGGGGACACCACACGGTGCCACATGGTACCCCGCGGGGCACCCCATGGGGTGTCACACGATGCCACATGATGCCCCACGGGGGTTCGAGCTCTTGTGTAAAGCCCGGTTCATACTCGTCCTTTTGGCTGTCCTTTTCTCCTTTTGGTCGTCCTTTTGTCCTTTTCGTTTTGTTCGGGTGTCCTTTTGAAAACGTCCTTTTGTACTTTTCCTTTTCAGTTGTCCTTTTGCATTTTTAAAAACGTCCTTTTGATTCCGTCCTTTTGTCCTTTTGAAAATGTCCTGTTGTCCTTTTGAAACTGTCCTTTTCCTTTTCCTGTTGTCCTGTTGTCCTTTTGTAATTTTGTGAATTTTTTTGTAAATTTTCCTGATAAGTTCTTGCGACATTTACGCATGACTCCTAAAAAATTTGACGATCTTGTCCTTCTCCTGCGACCTTATTTGGTTCATGGTCATACGGCTTTTGACCCTATCAGTGTGCCCGAGCGACTGTGTGTGACTCTGCGATACCTGGCCTCGGGATCCTCACAACAGGACATTGCTACCTACTACCGAACAGCAAAAAAACCTAAAATTTGGTTTTTAGAAAATTTAAAATTTAAAACAATAAAAAAACGAGCAGTGACTGCCCACCATATTTGACACAATCCTAGTCAAAATGTACACATCAAATTTTATTATATTGAAATTTGATTGGTCGAGGCAAAAGGACTCTTTGAAAAGTAGAGCATTGCTCTACATAGAGCAATGCTCTACTTTTCAAAGAGTCCTTTTGCCTCTACTCAATCAAATTTCAATATAATAAAATTTGAGTGTGTACATTTTGACTAGGATTGTGTCAAATATGGTGGGCAGTCACTGCTCGTTTTTTGTGTTTTAAATTTTAAATTTTCTAAAAACCAAATTTTAGGTTTTTTTGCTGTTCGGTAGTAGGTCAGCAATGTCCTGTTGTGAGGTATCCGAGGCCAGGTATCGCAGAGTCACACACAGTCGCTCGGGCACCTATAGGGTCAAAAGCCGTATGACCATGAACCAAATAAGGTCGCAGGAGAAGGACAAGATCGTCAAATTTTTTAGGAGTCATGCGTAAATGTCGCAAGAACTTATCAGGAAAATTTCTCAGCTGACGAATGAGTGAGAAAAATTCCCCATACTCTGTCTCACAAAATTCAAGGGGTGTACACTGTACAACCGCTTGCGTCGTCGCCGCCGGCGGCGCAGGACAAGGGCAAAAACAACGGCGGCGCTGACTTACAGCAACTCATTCATGACTCTGAGTAAAACAAACCAAACTGCAAAAGTGCACTGACGACAAACACGTGACCTTGTTCTTGTCCTTTTGTCCTTTTGCTGTTCTGATGACGCTCCAAACATTACAGGACAAGTCACAAAGAAAAGGAGAAAAGGACGTTTTCAAAAGGAGAAAAGGACGTTTTCAAAAGGACAAAAGGACAGTTTGAAGAGGACAAGGACTTTTTGAAAAGGACAACAGGACTTTTCTAAAAGGAGAAAAGGACGCCGAAAAGGACAGCCAAACAGACAAAACGACGGGTTTCATTTGTAGTCAAACTGTTTGCAAAAGGACATAGGACAAAAGGACAAAATTCAAAAGGACGAGTATGAACCGGGCTTAAGTTGCACAGAGCCGCGTAGACTTCCATTGCGCGACGCGCAAGATCGCGCAAGGGCGCGCGCAGTGAAAACTGCGCGCCGCTTTCCATTCTCCATATTGTACTTCCTGCCAGGCCAGACATGCTGGCATGTGCTTTGTTTACATTCGGTAGGTGTCGCGCACTAACCGAATTTCTACGTACCTGTAGCTATGGTGCTCCAATACGTACGGGATCTTGGATTTAGTTTACAAGACAGGACACGATTTGGGTCTGGGTAAAATCCAGCCCCAGCCCCAGCCCCGGCCCCAGCCCCAGCCTCAGCCCCAAATGGGTAAAACCCAGCCCCAGCCCCAAATGTAACAGTGGGTAAAATCCAGCCCCAGGTTGGGTAAAACCCAGCCCCAGCCCCAACTGGGTAAAACCCAGCCCCAGCCCCAACTGGGTAAAACCCAGCCCCAGCCCCAAATGGGTAAAATCCAGCCCCAGCCCCAACTGGGTAAAACCCAGCCCCAGCCCCAACTGGGTAAAACCCAGCCCCAGCCCCAAATGGGTAAAATCCAGCCCCAGCCCCAACTGGGTAAAATCCAGCCCCAGCCCCAACTGGGTAAAATCCAGCCCCAGCCCCAACTGGGTAAAATCCAGCCCCAGCCCCAAATGGGTAAAATCCAACCCCAGCCCCAACTAGGTAAATTCCAGCTCCAGCCCTGGCCCCAGCCCCAGCCTACGCCCACCCCGGCCCCGGTTGGCAAAACACATCACCACAATCAGATAGGCAAACCTTTGATGCAACTTCAACTATTACAGCAAGGCCGAATCACCGTTAGGCCGAAAAAGTTTTTGATGCATAATTAGTCACTGGTAGGGAACTGTAATCGTATTCAAAATTAAAGCAATGCACTTTATCATACGAATTTAAATTTTCTAACACTAAACTTCAATCTCAGTTCTGCACATTTTCAACCAACTTTGAGGCTCTGTTCCGTCAAATTTTATTTGTATAAATTCTTACAGTTTGTATCTTTTAGTTACATTTCGTGAAAACTTTGATCAGTTTTCTGTCGAATTTTAGATAAAATTCAGTGAGCTTTATGTATTTTCCTTGCGGTTCAATTCCTGCTTTGTGTCGATCGAATTCATGTATCTAATGCTAAGTTTTCGTAATGATTTTTAATTTTTCTGTATTTTTCAACAACACCAATCAATAGATACCACCTGAGAAGAATAATGCATGTATGTAGGTATGCTTCTGAAATGATTTCGGCCTGATTCGGCCTACACAGCAGTGACACGACCAGCTAAAGGCCTATTGCCACGAAGGCGCAATTTGCTCCATGGCGTACGCCATGGCGCATGAGCGGGCGCATGACAGGGCGCATGAGCGGGCGCCTGACAGGGCGCATGAGAGGGCGCATGAGCGGGCGCACGAGCGGGCGCACACGCACACTTGCATTCTGCATTGTGTGAAATAATGCAGCAGGCAGGCAGTGTGAAAATATATCACTGCTATGTAGGCCGAATCTCCTTTAGGCCGAAATCATTTCAGAAGCATACCTACATACATGCATTATTCTTCTCAGGTGGTATCTATTGATTGGTGTTGTTGAAAAATACAGAAAAATTAAAAATTATTACGAAAACTTAGCATTAGATACATGAATTCGATCGACACAAAGCAGGAATTGAACTGCAAGGAGAAGCTTACTGAAATTTATCTAAAATTCGACAGAAAACTGATCAAAGTTTTCACGAAATGTAACTAAAAGATACAAACTGTGAGAATTTATACAAATAAAATTTGACGGAACAGAGCCACAAAGTTGGTTGAAAATGTGCAGAACTGAGATTGAAGTTTAGTGTTAGAAAATTTAAATTCGTATGATAAAGTGCATTGCTTTAATTTTGAGTACGATTCCCTACCAGTGACTAATTATGCATCAAAAGCTTTTTCGGCCTTGCTGTAATAGTTGAAGTTGTATCAAAGGTTTGCCTATTTGATTGTGGTGATGTGTTTTGCCAACCGGGGCCGGGGTGTGCGTAGGCTGGGGCTGGGGCCAGGGCTGGAGCTGGAAATTACCTAGTTTTGGTTGGGGCTGGATTTTACCCATTTGGGGCTGGGGCTGGATTTTACCAAGTTGGGGCTGGGGCTGGATTTTACCCATTTGGGGCTGGGGCTGGATTTTACCCAGTTGGGGCTGGGGCTGGATTTTACCCTTTTGGGGCTGGGGCTGGATTTTACCCAGTTGGGGCTGGGGCTAGGGCCGGATTTTACCCAGTTGGGGCTGGGGCTGGGGCTGGGGCCGGGGCTGGGGCTGGGGCTGGATTTTACCCAGACCCCACGATTTTGAAGAAAAGACTTCGCGAATAAATAATAATGCAAAAGAACAGTGTCTGGGCGGTATCGAACCACCGACCTATTGCACGGGATGCAATTGCTCTAGCACCTGAGCCACAGACACTTCTGTTCAAATGACAAAACAGCGCATTATATACTAAACGTGAATAATGTTTAACCTGTTTTTGGGCAAGACTAGGTATAGTTAGAATCAGTCAAAAGCTACCAAGATAAACTTAGTTATTGTACTTCAGGACGACACGAAACTTTATCAAGCGAAATTAACGACTGCTGTTATCAGGGTTCTGTGGCACAGTGGCAGTGCGTCGGTCTTTCGAGCTGAAGGTTGGTGGTTCGAATCCACCCAGAACTGTAGTATTTTGTTTCTTAAGATTTGCAACTTCGCGCACGATAGCATGCGCGATGCCTGCGCGGCCCTTGCGCGATCCTATTGCGCGATATTGGTAGATGGTGGGGGGGGTAGTTAGATGGCCTCGCGCAAGATAGCTTGCGCGATGCCTGCGCGGCCCTTGCGCGATCCTATTGCGCGATCTTGGTAGATGGGTGGGGGTAGTTGGATGGCCTCGCGCAAGATAGCTTGCGCGATGCCTGCGCGGCCCTTGCGCGATCCTATTGCGCGATCTTGGTAGATGGGTGGGGGTAGTTGAATGGCCTCGCGCAAGATAGCTTGCGCGGTGCCTGACTGCCTGCGCGGCCCTTGCGCGATCTTAGCAGATGGGTGGGGGTAGTTGGATGGCCTCGCGCAAGATAGCTTGCGCGATGCCTGCGCGGCCTTTGCGCGATCCTATTGCGCGATCTTGGTAGATGGGTGGGGGTAGTTAGATGGCCTCGCGCAAGATAGCTTGCGCGATGCCTGCGCGGCCCTTGCGCGATCCTATTGCGCGATCGTGGTAGATGGGTGGGGGTAGTTGGATGGCCTCGCGCAAGATAGCTTGCGCGATGCCTGCGCGGCCCTTGCGCGATCCTATTGCGCGATCGTGGTAGATGGGTGGGGGTAGTTGGATGGCCTCGCGCAAGATAGCTTGCGCGGTGCCTGCGCGGCCCTTGCGCGATCCTTTTGCGCGATCTTAGCAGATGGGTGGGGGCAAGAGTACATAATAGCGTCTCACTCTATATAGAAGAAGAGTGAGACACTCTCCAGCCTGCCTGTGTTCTAGCACAGGCAGATGCGCTGGTCGTTTTCAGGCTACATGTTGACATTCTATGCAACATGTGACTGGCCAATCAGCGCGTAGATTCCCTGCGTAACACACTTTAGTATATAATCGCTGATGCGTTGATAAGCATTAAGATAGAGTTAAAAGCTTAATAACTCATTATTTATTCATAGTCTGCTTGTAAAAACATTAAAAAAGGTTTGCAAATACCTCTAGAGATATTTTGGCAAACTTTCAGCAAAATTGATTGAGAAACTTTCGAGATATAAACTTTTCTGAATTTCTTCAAAGTTTCTCAATCAATTTCGCTGAAAGTTTGCCAAAATATCCCCAAAGGTATTTGCAAACCTTTTTTAATGTTTTTACAAGCAGACTATGAATAAATAATGAGTTATTAGCCTTTATCCCTATCCCGTTTTATGATTGGAGCACGTGCACAGGCATCGGCCAATCAGAGAATAGAAGCTCGCTTCTGATTGGCCAGTCACATGTTGCATAGAATGTCAACATGTAGCCTGAAAACGACCAGCGCATCTGCCTGTGCTATAACACAGGCAGGCTGGAGAGTGTCTCACTCTTCTTCTATATAGAGTGAGAAGCTATTATGTACTCTTGGTGGGGGTATTAGCTGTCAGAGCCATACGTAAGGGGGGGCCCTTGGTTTTATTAGGAAGTGTTTTGCATGCCCTCCGTCGCTTTAAATGACAGAGGGGGGTGGAAGCAATAACCGCGCGCACTGGTAAGGGGGGGGCTAAAAATCCTGTGCATTTGTGCGACTTACACAGAGTGCAACCCCTCACGGGGCACCCCTTGGGGTGTCACTTGGGGTGCCCCACGTGGGGATTCCCCACGTTTTTCCCCATCGTGAGAAACAGGCATTACAGTGTAACTTTTGCACTAGACAATGATGTGACGCTCGCGCAGTAGCTCTAATATGCAAAGCAAACTAATGCACAGACGTACATTGCACTACAAGCCCAGTGTATTCCGCCAGACATCAAAATTAGAGACCTGTTGTGCTGTGGCACAACAGGAAAAATCGCATCCGAGCATTTCTGTGCAGGACTATGCTCATAATGTCGTGCGCGCGCGTGTGTGTGTTTGTGTGTGTGTGTGTGTGTGTGTGTGTGTGTAATTGATGCATACAACATAACTAAATAAATAAATTTTACTGCATATTCGCACAGGCGAAACAGTGGTAACATTTGACGGGGTCAAACGGATTAAATTTCAAATCAACTTTAATCCACGTGGAACATTTTTCGAGAACGGAGAAAGTCAACTCAAAAGGATACATAAATTATCCACTCCGTTTAATCCCGTAGACAACGCATGGTGGCGTGCATAAAGGCAGTTGTGATTAGGTTCTAAGTCCTACTTAATTTAGCTGTACAAGCGCCAAACATTCCTCCCTAAAATAACACCCAGAAAATTCTTCATGTATTTTTTAAATAATCTCAATATTTCAGCACGACTGAGCTAAGACTGCCTTTATGCATTCGCACTGTTTAGAATCCGCTGTTTATCGAGAGCACATTTTTTCCGGGACGCATCGTCGCAGCAGCTCGTGTCGGGCGAATCCGGGTTGGCATTGGCAGCCGATGTGGCAAATTCGCGGGCAGGGTCGGATTTGTCCGGTCATCACTTCCCGGCAGGTTTTTTCGCAGCCCCCACAAGTTTGGAACATTTCATTGGCGGAGCATTTGCCTGGCATCATGTCGTCTGAAAGTTATAAAAAATAAAAACTTTTTAGTTTTTTTAAAGTTTCAAACAGCTATGATCCCGTTTTATGATTGGAGCACGTGCACAAGCGTCTGCCAATCAGAGAATCGCAGCTCGTTCCTGATTGGCCAGTCACATGTTGCACAGAATGTAAACATGTAGCCTGAAAACGACCAGCGCATCTACCTGTGCTAGAACACAGGCAGGCTGGAGAGTGTCTCACTCTTCTTCTATATAGAGTGAGACGCTATTATGTACTCTTGGTCTTACCAACGCTTCGTTTCTTGACCAAACAGTGGTTTCTCAGCACACACAGTCCGTTGACATTTCTGGCATATCCCGGCTTGCACTGGCACCCCCTGTGGCACATTCGCGAGCAAGGTCGCCGGCGTTCCTCGGCCACCTCCCGGCAGGTTTCCTCACAACCCCCGCACTCCGCGAATGCTTCATTTTGACCATTGCATTCTTCGTGTCCGCCTGAAATCAAGAGAGCTTGAACTTATCCCACTATCTTTTTCTATAGAGTGAGATTATGTACTATGTACTGTATTATTATGTACTCTTGGTAATACCAAGAGTGAGGAAAGCCAAGGGTAGCCCCTGCACATTATTAGCCAGACTGGTGCAGCCCTCTGGTGCGGTTGCACAATTTCGTTACTAGCCTCTTTATCGGCGGTGGCAAGACGTCACTACCGAATACAACAAATTAAGTACAAGGGAGGGATAAGACGCAAAGCCATTATGACTAACACCTGGTAATTTTCTAGTTTAAAAATGCTCTGTCCACTGACAGATCCCAAATATAACTACCAAAAGCGAGTGCCCCCCTCCCCTCCCTCCCCCAGAAAAAAATGCCAGTTATATATATGCTAGCCACACCCACCCAAATTTCCCAGGGATCGTTTTTTCATTTCACACTGGTCTCGCGGCACGCACAGGCCCAGATCATTGCGAGCGAATCCCTTCTGACACTGACAGCCACGGTGGCACATCCGTGTGCAGGGCTTGGGGCGACCCGACAGGTATTCGTCGCAGGACTCCTCGCAGCCCCCACACTCCCAGAACGCCTCATTCGCACCGCACTCTTCGTGGCGACCTGAAACACAAATGGCTGGATTAGACGGACTTACTGGATTAATAGATAACATGAAAGGATGGAACTATGGTTGGAACCCAAGCCACGACGACACAAAGTTTGGAATTCACAACCCAACATTCCTCAAAAAAGCACTTTAGTTTGAGCTAGAAAGAGAAGTATTAACATTAATAAAGTTTCAAGTAATGTACTTTCAAGTTTTAATGTAATTTCATGTGCTTTAACTTTTAAGAAAACTCGTGGTGTTAAATAAGGTTAAAAATTCCAGCCTTTATTTTAGCCGAGAAAAAGATAAATTTTTTGCTTAAGGCCTATTCACACGAAGGCGCATTTTGCGCCATGGCGGACACCATGGAGCATGAGCTGGCGCACATGCACAGTGCCTACTGCATTGTGGTGAAATGAAGCAGCAGAGAGTATGAAAATAGAATGCGCCCGCTTATGCGCCCGCTCATGCGCCCTCGTGTGAATAGGCCTTTACTGATATGCACAGGCAAACGCCCCTCAAAAACTACGAATCCCTGAGCCCTGAAAGGTCGTTTGACAATTGTGACACGGCCCACGGGTAGTCCATTTTTGGACGGGCGCATATGATGAAGGCTGAGATTCAGAAAAAGTGTTTACTTTATAGAGTTAGACTTGGTCTAAATCGTTACTTCAGAACTAAGTTTAAGATTGTAATGAATGAAACATTCTGAGTGTATTTCGTACGATCACGTGTTCGACTTAGACTGGGTTTAAGTTAAACACCTTCTGTGAATCCCGACCACAGTTCTTCTACACAATATGTACTCTTGGTCCTACCGAGTCCCATGACGTCTCGTTTGCTCATGAGGCACTGCTCTCGGGGCACACAGAGGCCGTGTTCGTTTCGAGCCATGCCGCGGACGCACTGACAGCCCCGGTGGCAAATCTTGGGGCAAGGGCGGGGCCGGCCACTGGCGACGTCGTCACACGAGTCCTCACAACCACCGCACTCGTAGAACACCTCGTTGGCATTGCAGCTACCGTGGTCGCCTATAAAGGTATATAAGCAATTGTATATATGCTTGTCAACTATATACACCATACATGTTATCAAGAGCACATAATAGGTATCTATTAATTATGTACTCTTGGTGTTATCTATGTCGAACCCGGTGGTATAACAGGAATAGGTTTTTTGGGTTAGGAATAGGAATTGGGACTTTTTAATTTACGGTGGGCTGCACAAAATCGGATTTGTCCCAGACCCAACCCAAACTTAAATCTGAGCTGGAGCTAAACTCTAATGAAACAGATTTAGAATAGATAAGAATCCAGTCGTATTAATGAAATAACAGTGAATAATAGTGTCTCACTCTCATGGAAGAAGAGCGAGACATTCTCCAGTCTGTATGCGTTCTAGCCCAGGCAGATGCGCTGAATCAGTGCGTAGATTCTCTGCGTAACACACTTTCGTATATAATCGCTGATGTGTTGATAAGCATTAAGATTGGGATATAGGTTAATAAATTAGTTTACTTGCAAAAATATTAAAAAAGGTCAGCATAATATAACTTTGGGGACGATTTGACAAACTTCCAGTAAAAATATTTTGAGAACCTTTCAAGAAAAAAAAGAAAGTTTATATCTCAAATAAAGTTTCTCCATCAATTCGGCGAAAGTTTGCCAAAATATCCCGAACGGTTTTTTCGAACGTTTTGTCATGTTTTTGCAAGTTAACCTATGAATTAATAATGATTTATTGACCTCTTATCTCTATCTTAATGCCTCCGCACTCCCTTGACAAGCAACTCAAACCAACCCGGTTTGGGCATTGGTCCCTGGCACTGATCCTTGGGTACGCACTCTCCCTTCCCATTGCGGGCGTATCCGGCCCAACACTGGCACCCTCGGTGGCACATGAAAGTGCAGGGCTTGGGTTTGCCGGTCAGCACTTCATCGCAGGTCTGTTCACAGCCACCGCACTCCCAGAAGGCCTCGTTGCGACCGCAGTCTTCGTGTTCGCCTGCAAACAGCAATTGATACTGCACTAGACAGCAAACCGTACCTAGCTGCCAAGTTGCTCATGGAAAGGATCCACACTACTGGTCAGGAAGCTTGCTCGAAACTGGTTCAAAATCGCCCTGTATTTCAAGTCAAACATCTTTTCAGAAGTACTCAAAAGAAGCTAGAAGTACCACTTAACCCTCGTCATCCAACTTTATTTGACTATATAATAAAGGTAAAGGTAACCCGTGGATATGTAGATAACTATCCTTTGGCGTGTCCGCCCTCGGGTGTGGTGCTCATCTCCGTTACAAAGCCCTGGAGCGTCAGGGGTGCCACTTCAAGAGTGACTACTTCCGTGGAGGGGGGCCAGCCTCTCAAGGCATAATGCCCTACACGGACCCCTGTCACCTTCCCACGTTATTGTGGTACCCATTTACCGACCAGATGACGATGGACTGCTGGGTTTGACTTTAACTTTGTAAAAACTCTATAAATTGTAATAATTTTACATTTATTGTGTTTAGAGAGGCAGACTTGGTCATGCGAGCATGACAGTTTTACTATTTACTTGTATTTTTGCGGAAAAAATAGCTCTCTGATTTTTAAAATGGATGTCAACCGACTAACCAAGCTTGTGTTGTTGTTGTTGCATCTCCATCTGCACCGGTTCGTTCAAGTGGCACTGGTCCGTGGACACGCATTTGCCCTCAGCGTTGCGCGCATAGCCCTGTTGGCACTGACAGCCGATACGGCACATGAAAGTGCAGGCTCGCGGGCGGCCGGACAGCACTTGCTCGCAGGTTGGCTCGCAACCACCGCATTCCCAGAACGCCTCGTTCTCGCCACAGTCTTCGTGCTCGCCTCAAAACAACTCACCAGTGACCACTATGACAGGCTCCTTACATAGACTACTTAACACGCATGTTCTTGTTACGCACCCCAGGGACCTAAAAAATTGACCATCTCCGATTTGGCTGAAATTAACATATATTGTAGGGTAATATGAGTGCAGAAAAATGTATCGAGGATTTGCCCCGCGGCGGCTTGGTTTTTGAGATATAGCCTCTTGAAGTTGACCCACTCGGAAAATTTTCGAAAATTCGGCCGTTTTTGCGGGAAAGCCTATACCTCAGCCCACATAGCGCCCTAACTCTCAATATTTTCATAAAGTATAGCCAATATATGTGGCTCAACGCACAAGTTTTGAAATTCTAGTAGCCTCTCCACATCCGTCTAGTAAACCATACTTACCGCAAAACTTTAATTTTTTGCTGATCTCAATTTTGCACATTTCGCTTCACCGCCTCTTCCATGAGTAACTTTCACTATGGCCCTTACTATGAGAATAAGGCCCCATATATATCTCATAACCATGCAAAATTTTAGCCAAATCGAACTGCGACCAATAGGTCAAATAATGAGCCAAATATGGTGCATTATCTGCAGTGCGACAGTGAGTCAAAGTAAAGTGTCTCAAAATAAGCTGGTACATATTGCGGTTGGTCTCGTCTTTGTTTTGCATTGATACGCATATATGTTGGGCTCTATCTTACTAATGATAAAATTTAACGAAATGCTCTCTGATAGTCAAATTAACGACTTGTTTTCTCAAAAATAACAAAAGCTGTACGTATTTTCCAATGTTGCCACATAATACCGCCATTCCTGTTACAGTTTTACGAAAACGACAAATAAGCATAATACCCTTAGTCTAGTCTGTATATGTGCATATTTTTTTAAAAAAATTGCACAATTAGTCAGTCATTGTCAACTCAAAAATGCGGGTGTGAGCTATTACAAATTACGTCTATGCAACTAAGGTCACTTCCTCCTTTATTAGCACGTTTGGTCATCATTTAGGAATCCTAAAATATCTTTGTGCATGCGCTATTTTTTAAATAACTTCTACAGAAAAATGGCCAAGGGAGAAAATCTAGCATACCATCTAGCATACCATCTATCGTTTCCTAGCATACCATCTATCAGCTGAGCTACGCCAGCCTATTGGTGTCTGTGTTAATTTCTCCTTATTAGTTATGCTAATCTTCGATAGCGCTTATAGCACCTGAGGGTGCTATATTACGCTATTTAGGCGCTATTGTGTGCTATTGGCTAATTTATTGAAAATTTTTGTAATATTTATACTACGTGTACGATTCCTCACTAAACAAGAAAAAATTTAAAATTATTTTCAAATTGTGGTTTGCAGAGATGCATGGGGGAATCGGCGAGGGAGTGTGCCCTACCCCTGGCGCAAGGGGGGGTGGTGGTCCCTAGTTTTTCGGTGACAGCCAAAAATTTTTCAAAATTTTCAAATTCAAAATTTTCAACTCAGTTTTGGGGTACTTTTTTGGCCGCAGGCGAAAATTTTTTGCAATTTTTCAGTTTTTTACGCATTTTTGGGGCACTTTCTTGGTCATCAGAGGGGGGATGGGGTTTGAGGAGGGGTGCCGGATGTCTGAGGGGGGGGG
>JASANF010000513.1:0-27904 GCA_030248245.1 Trissonchulus sp. WLG1_4
GACCCATGCAGCACGACGGGTGCGCGAACACCCATGGAGCATTCTATAATTAGAATTTAGAATGTTCACACACGCACACTGACTGTTGCATTGTGTGAAATAATGCAGCAAGAAGTGCAAATGCTCTAATCATAGAACGCGCCCGCAGATGCACCCACTCGTGCGCCCTCGTGTGAATAAGCCATATAAAATAAATACAGGCTACAACAAATTGAATTGAAAATACAGTATTGAACGAACCGGTGTGCCTGTGGAGTGGTGACGTGTTTTCTGGTACCAGATGGCGACACCTAGTGACATTGCCATGAATACAGAACCAAGCCCGAGCAGTATAGCCAACACCACCAGAGGGGTTTCCTCGTCTTCAACTGTGTGTTGGTGTCTAGTGGTCACTTCCAACGCTGCGGGACCCATTTTCTTCCACGACAAATATTTAAGTAGTAATGGCGGAAGCTGGAAGTTAGTCAAAAGTACAGTACCGACCAAAAGGACTTGCTACAGACTCTGGAGTCAAAGCGGAGTCGAAGACGCTTGATTCCGGATTCAAAAAGTATAGTTAAAAATGTGTATATTGACACCGGAATATGCAGCAAGTACATACATATGTACCGGAAAATGTACCTAATTTTGCTAATTTATCATTACTTAATTAACAAGTCTGAAATGTATTGCAGTTTTACCGTAAGATTTTTCACCAGAAAATTTTTGTCACACTTTTGCAAACAAAATACCATTACCACAAACAAAATTAACTTTTCTTTCAATTGAGTCTGCGAAATCCAGCAAAACTGCTAAAAACGATATTATAAAGAAGTTATTATAAAGTTTATTATTAAGTATTATAAAGTATTATAAAGTTTTGCATTTAAAAAAGAAAACTATTTTCTAATTAAACGTTAATGACTACCCAATAAAAAAGGTTTATAAGAATCTGGTATGTTTATACTGATAGCTTATCAGGTCAACTTACAACAAAGAATTTTATGACACTTTTCACCGACAACATGTGTTCTTTGTCACGTATCTATGTTCAAGCATCAGTGTCATATTTAACTAAAACTGAAGCCAATACAAAACCAAAAAGTTGCAAGGTTTCATGCGGATGTTTTCGCAGCTGACAGTAATCTAAAAAACGTGCCCTATAGCCCAATTTCAGAAACCTGAAGTTTGCCTACAGATACGTAATTTTAAAAAAATAGAGCTAATTTTTAGTACTATAATCGTTGAGAAAAGTTTCAGAAGCCAAAGAGTAGCTAACGAAACATTGGCTTGAAAAATAGTGTATCTTGGTCATCGTATTTTGGAAATTTTTTAGAAAGGTTTGCCTACACATACGAATTTTTAAAAAGTTGCAGCTAACAATTCGCTGCATAAAAGATTTCTAAAACTGCTTCAAAAAGTACCAAAAGACATATAAAATTTTTTGGTATATCGATCTAAAGAATTTTTTACCATTGAAAAATAGGTTAAAATTTTAAGTTGAACAAAACTTGACGTTACCTATACACATCAAATGAAATCTAATTCAAGTTATAACAAGTTTCCTTCTTGCTTTATTTAACGAAAACTTACGTGAAAAATTTTATCGCGCAAAGCTGGTTAATATTCCGAGCGTTACCTTAATATTACATAGTTAATACTACATAAATTAATTAAAAGACGACTCATAAAATGAGGTATGTGTATACCAATTTTCCTCATAAATTCAGCAGAACCTGAGATCATCAAAAATCTAACTTTATTAGGTATAGAATGTTTTGGGTATGTAATGTTATTTTTCTTTCTTTGCTCTATTGTGAAAGATAATGATTTTAAAATTGTCCTGCAAAATGCAAGCAGCATGAGCTGGTATCTTTTTCGTGCGCTTTACTATATATGTAAACTGATAAATTGATTTATTACTGATATAATTACTATTTTATTAGATAAGCTTAAAATCGAAGCTGCTATCGTGTAGCTACGAATCTAATTAGGCGTGTGCGAGCACATGCTATGCAGTTTTTATTGAGAACCAATGTAAAAAGCCTGTATTGCATGCTAAGCTAATTTACTGTCTTACGTATAATCCAAACTAGGCCGGTGTTTACTTTATTAATGTTTCTTTCACCAATCTTTTTTGCCATTTGTTCACATCGGTTGAAATTGTGTTGTGTCTTTGAATTGAATTAGATAATGATATTCCCCCGATTCAATCATCATAAGCCTAATCAAATATCGAAAAGTCTGAGAATGTTTTGTTATTTGGTTTGGTAATTACCGTAAGATCGTGATAATTCCGAAAAGTTATGTGCGAAAATTGGTAAAATCCAAACTTTTCAAGACAAATAGTAGACATTATTTGGCACGGTCTGGCCGTGATTTTGAGATCCAAAAGATGATATCTTGTCTGATGATGATGATCCAAAAAAGTGATATCTAGTCTTAGTTGGTTGCTGTTCAACATTTTGTTCTTTTTAGGGTTTATCATCTCTATTTTTTAGTCTTATGTCTCAACATTTCACGTGTTTATTATTTTGCGGTAAATGACTACTGTATTACTTTTGTAGAATTCACTGGTGTTAAGCAGAAGTCACGTATTATTACGAAACCAATACACCTGATTATGGGTTTATTAAAGGTTATTTCCGATTTGGTGTTCGAGTGAAAGTATTACTATCAAGGGCCAAAGGGAGCGGATTACACCAGATAAATGTTGGAAGTTCATGGCAGAACGTATAAGGTTATGTGAAATATTAAGTATACTTTGTAGTACGGTCAAGCGTGCTCTCATGTATGCTCTCATGTACGCATGGTGTGCGAGGGAAACACCGCGTGCGAGGGTTTCCCGTACACGCGCTTTCAGATGTATGAGAATAGGCTCGATTGTGCTATAAAGTATGTACTTGTAGAAGACTTAAAATCATATTGACTAAAATTTTAAGTCTAGAAAAAATTGTAAAAAATTTATCGCTGGGGGGAATCGAACTCACGTACTTCTGATTTATATTCAGACGCATAAACCAGGGCCCAATTGTATAAACATTTCAACGGCCGTTGAACTCAATGGCCGTTGAAATGAACGGCCGATGAAATTGTTTTAATTTTATAAACGATGAAATCGTGAAATTTTGGCAGATAAAAATGTGAATTTCAACAGTGATTTTATAAAGAAAAGTCCGTTGAGATAAACGGCGGTTGAAATGAACGGCCGTTCAGCGGCCGTTGAATTTTTAACAGAGAAGTTTAAGATTTTTAGAACATAATGTCGTGTGACTTCATAAAAAAAGTCCGTTGAGATAAACGGCCGTTGGACGGCCGTTGAAATTTCTACGTAGAATTTCAAGATTTTTAGAACATAATTTTGTGTAACTTAATTGCAAACAAGAAAAGAAATTCCCCCATTTTTGCCAATATTACCTCCCATACTGCTGTGTAATTTTTTACTAGTAATAATTTGAAAATTTGATTTTTAATGTTAAATTATTTCATCAACTATATAAAGTTATGAATTTATAAAAGTAAAATTAAATTATCACTGTTAAAGTTTATCATCATATATCATTATCATTAAAGATTAAATTTTAGTTTATTATCATTAAAGTTTTCAATTATCACTGCTCCTTTGCTATTTGATGTTAACAAGTAAACACTTTGCAACAAATTTTAAAAAAGCATATTTTCAACGGAGCTTTGTCGGTCCGTTGAACTCAACGGCAGTTGAACGTCCGTTGAACTAAACGGTCGTTGAAATTTTTTAAAATTTAGAACGAGTAGTTGGAAAAAATGATTAGTCGCGTGTTTTCAACGGAGAAATTTCTGAAAATCCGTTGATTTCAACGGAAAATTTTTGTTTATAAAATCGGTGTTAAAATCGCTGAAAACTACCGTTGAAAATTTTCGACGGACTTTTATACAATCGAAACAATTAAAACGACAGTTGAATATGTTAAATAGCAATAGGGAAAATGTAGATTTCAACGGAGAATTTTTCAACGGCCGTCGAAATAAACGGCCGTTAAAATTTTTATAAAAATCAGGAAAATTTCAACGGCCGTTCAAATTTCAACGGCCGTTTAAATTTCTACGGCCGTTGAAATTCTTTATACAATCGGGCGCAGTAGGCTACAGATCTATCGAACGATATAGTAAAATCGGTGCTACCGAAACTTCTTTACGTGGGGGACTACTGGATAATTCTGTCAAGCTAATGTGAGGTCATAAAGTGCCTGCTTTGTTATTTTCATGACAAATACATAAACTAGTTGCATTGACTAGCTTCAGCACCATGATTCCATGTGCACTGCTTTCTTGATAAGGCAATTTTTAAGCAACTGAGTATGAGCAGTGGTGGCTCAGTAGGTAAGATGACTTGAATTATATGACTGTTTCTTTTCCTGTTGCGCCACAGCGCAACAGGTACTTTATACTGACAAACAGACTGTTATTTCTGATGCTCAGCAAATGCTTAACGCACTACCGCCTGAGCCTACTGGCCTTGACTGTCGAAATTCTGAGTTATACAAATGTCAAAACCGAAAACCGGTATGATTTCTTTTATTAGTTTCTTCTTCAGACGTTACTCATATCTTTTCAATTATGTTAGTAGTACGACATAGTGTATCGATAGTAGGACGGTATACTGAGATTTACTACTTCATTAAAAGCTTTTAACCAACGGTCGCATTTGTAACTTGATGGTCCAGTGGTACGATTCTTGCCTCGGGTGCGAATGGTCCCGTGAGTTGATATCCAGTGTGATAAGAAATTTTATTTGTTAAATCAAATTAAATTAGTAAATGGATTAATTAATCATGATCTAGTTTTATTTATACTTTGCTTTGTCTTTTGTATTTTTTCTCAAAGTTTGCGTTTTGAGCTGAAAGATTTGAATTATGAGTCGTGCGGATAATAATGCCAAGTATGACACAGCTGACGATGAGCGTCAAGAGCTCAATCGGTCGGACGAAAGGTCTGAGACTGTTTATGAAACTAGAATTCGGCGTTTAGTACTCAGGTTACCTAATTTCTTATTTCTTTTTGTTTATGTGCACACTTATGAGAAGAAACTCCAGGCCAGCCTTACCCCCAGGCTTTCATGATAAAAAATTGATCGGCGAGCAAAGGCAATGTTTAAAATTTCTTAGCAAGCTACGTATCTCTGATAAATTGAAAAAGTTAAATAAAATTAGTTAAATGTGCTTTATTACTATTTAGTAATGGCTAATAAAAACACCACCCAAGTTATATATTATTATCTAAACCAATAGAACATAGATATATAATAAATAGAATGCATTTCAATATGCAACGTGCCAGAATAGCCGTTTTCCAGTTGAAATTTCCAGTGCACATTTTAGAATGAAATGTCCGTAAAAATAAAAGATTTTAGAACAAAATAGTAGTACTCGCCTGATTTGAACGGATAAATTTTAGCGGCTCAGTTGAGCTCAACGGCGCCGTTGAGTTCAATGGGCCGCTGAAATCTTTAAAAAAATGGGCAAAGCCATTGAACAATAGTACAACAAAACAATATTACTATTATCATTACCAAAATTAGGGTATATGAATAGCCGGAATTCTTAAAATTGGTGATCGAAAAAGCTTTTGTACTTGTTGTATAACAGTTGTGACGGTTACACATTTTCAGGTGCGCCTTATTCTGACGGTTGCACGTTTTCAAATTTCACTTATTTGCCCTTAGATTAGGCTTCAGGTTTACGCCTAGGCTTAGCCATCTTATTTTTCACCTCTGAAACATCTCACCCACATTGAGATACTCAAATAGTCATGGGTAATTTTGAGAATACGAACTAAAATGTATGGTCAGTCAGTGTCGGACGCATTATCACAATTCGCTTGCTGAAAACAGGCCAAGGTGCTTTGCTTCAGGTGGTAACAAGTTACGTTGCAGACCACAGGGGGACAATTTCCAACGTAGGGTTTTCCAGCCATGGAAAAGGCAAAGCGATGGCTGGACTGTAAACTGGACTGCGCGTAGTACATGGCCACGAACAAGGCCACAAGGCCAAGAGCCAGAAGGATCAGAGCAGTCAGTACGGTTATGAGGTTCACATTGGCACCCATGTCGGATCTGGAACAGAAAAAAAGAAGAAAAAAAAAATGAGAAAAAAAAAACCAAAAAAACATGATAAAAAACACACCCCCCAAGGAGGAGGGGGGGGGGCGGGGGGGGGCGCCCCCCCACACCCCCCTCCCCCCCCCCAGAAGGCCCCCCCCCCCCACACGCACCACAACAACCACAAAAAAGAAACACCAACTAACAAAACTCCCCCCCCCACCCCCCCCCCCACCCCCCCCCCCCCCCCCCCCCACCCCCGCCCCCCCCCCCCCCCCACCCACCCAACACACCACCCCCCCCCCACCCAACCACAACGCCCCGGTGCCACACAACCCCCCCACCCCCCAATAAAGAGGAACCCCCCCCCCCAACCCCAACCCTTTCGCGACATTTCTAATTCACAACACAACCAAAAACACAAACAATTGTTATACTGCGGCCCCCGGTCTTATGTCATCCGCGTGAGCTGGCGGGCTAATCTCAGAAATCGTGACCGGTGCCTATCTGTGCCGGAAGGCGCGCAGTAATAACAACTTGACGCTGAGAGCGTCGAACTACACGTCTAGAACTCGCTCAGTAACAGGTTCGGGAGCACTCTAATTATTACCCCTACGGGCCCTAGTAACGCAAACACAGAGACCAAATATATCACCAGTACACGCGAACACAAAGCTAAAACAAAGGCTTTATTGAAGAGCCCGGTTAGACACGAAATTTATACAGTGGAAACAATAGCGCATCAAAATAATGTAATGGCCTCAAAACAACAACAGAAACACACGGATTACGGACCCCTACTCAGGAGTGTCGGCCGCCTACTCTCACAATTACTCCATGCTGAAGTCTATAATTTTTCCCAATAATTTAACCCCCGACCGACTCTCGAAGTTCCCCTCAAGCCAACCGGCTAGCTTGCATTGCACTTTTATTAAAACTAATTCAAACTTTCCATTTCACACTCAGAATAAGTTTTCCCTTTTAGAACATAACTCGAAACGTAAACAGAATGTAATTAAAATACCCTTTTTAGACTGAATTTAGGTTCTTGAAATAACGACTAAATATGTAGTTTCTAGGCTTAGTTGCGCGCTCGTTACTATGGCAACTAAACGTGAATATAAACTCAATGCCAAATGGATAACAAAATGGCTAGGTCAACAAGGGTGGGACCCTGAATATACAACAGGTGCCCCCCTGTGCGGGTACGACGTCTCTGGAGTGCCCAGCACATCCTAAACCGGGTCCTGCCCTTTTGACCTAGGCATTTTCTCAAACGAAAATTTCAAAACTACAAAGTATAAAGACAGAACAACCAAAATTTACATGATGACAAAATAAGGCACGAACAACTATTACAACCAATATAAAGCAACAAGAATTTTGAGCAAAATAATGCATAAGAGATCCAAATAACAACATAGAGCTATTACTAATGTACTACTATAACATTTACAAACAATTTACTATTGGCGATTTAACATAAATTAAAGTGTAAATTTTGGTAAATTTTGGTGCCCCCCATTCCTGGAGGTCTCAGCAGATTGAACCGGATTGCTGGATTCAAAACCCAGAGTGCTAAATTTGCCTATCCGTACCCTAAATGTGTGATGAAAAACCAAAATATGTGTATTCCAAAACCCTATTATACCGATGCAAAAATACACTCATACCTAATCCGGTCGGCTGCAGTCCGACACGGGTGTTAATACATTCATACTGTGTTAGTTTGCGTGTGCACACGTCTGAAACCTTACGTACTAACTTTGGGGTACCCCTCTTGCTTCCTAAACTAGCATACTACCAATTTCACCGGTCATTGAGCTATCAATCAGCCTATTCTGGTGAGTTCGCACTTGCTTTTGGTCACGTACGCCTTATGTCGTAGACATGTCGACAAGTGCGAAGTTCGGGGTAGAAACCAGCTACCCGTCGCGTACGCCACTCACAGGCTATCCAAAAAAAACATAGCTTTCTCTACAATCAATTGGCTCGACAATAAGTATTAAAATACTATTCGTACAACAACAACAAAGTAGTTTCCGCTGTGGCGGAAGCAAAAAGAGCAGAACATTCACACAACATCGCAACATTCACACGCCTCGGTAAATAGAGTTTTCGGTACGAGAAGACACTCGCCTAGGTCGCGGCCCCTTACAGGCACATAAACACATTAGGGTGCGGTATAACAAGCACAATTATGTCCTAACAGTCTACTGAAACTCTCTGCATTGGGCCCATTTGGTCTCGTTTAAGCAAATATTCGCACTGGGTACAAAATGTGCGCGAATAGCGTTTTGCAGGTATGCAACTCCGCCGCCGTCAGTCAAAAATAAGCAGAAATATTACGCCGCCACAGTTCGACAGCTGCATTTCGATCACCATAGCTCGCTCGTAAAGCATAGGATCAGCTGGTATTCAAACCACAATACAAAGTCTCCTTTGCCATTCAGGCATTGCGGCTGATTTAAGTCGACGCTAGTATACGCAGTACAGTTCTCTCGGCATTAAACGGCCATTAACACAGTCCTGCGCAATCATGACATGCGCTGCCCGACGTAATCCACGCACACAGTTCGAAAGCATTATCGACCAATAGTCCGGCGGTACTAATTCAGAGCAATTGGACCGCAAGTGCTGACGGTTAGGAAGGGCCCAAGGGTCAAAATCCCTTAAACTACCCCTGAAAACAACGTAAGTTACAAATTTTGGGTAAGTTTATAAATGCCTTTAACCTCACCTATTACGTTCTCTTTTTACTTAAATCCAATTTCACGCTGTAAACTATATTCCATCCATTGAATTTGCCAAAAATAGATCAATTGTTTTTAGATAAGTGATGATTAAACGAAAATTAGTATAATACTGAAACTGACCCAACAATTTAGTAAATTAGTAACACAATTTAGGCCGCGACCAGGCCAACTATACTCGGTCCGTGCTCTGGGTTACTTTCGCTTTATCCACTTTTCTATTTTTCCCAAATTGACCACTAAATTTATATGGCAAAGCGTTCCTACACTACAACCTTGCCTTACGACTGCTGCCTCTTATGACAAAACTAATACAATTAAATTCCAACAATTAACTTATAATTTCCACTTTTTGACTCCAATTTTTAAATTAAACTTTAAGTAATTTTACTTTTCATTTCGCATCTGTCACTCAGATATAAGACCAGCCTATTAATTTAAACTTTCCGACTGACGCAAAATAATTTGGTCAAAACAAAACTATTTACAACAACAACTACTATTTACACAACCAGAAATTATTCCATTTTAAATACCACCAAACAACCAATTTGAACTAAATACCATAATGATTTACGTAAAATTTTATATTTATCCTTAGGTAGCAGGCAGCAGTCGTTTAAGTATAACCCAGCTCACGTTCCACTAGAATTTTGAGTAAAATTTTGATTCAAGTAACTCATGCATACATTCGCACACGCTTACATTTTAGATGGTTAAGGTGGCGCTCTGAATAACTGACTTTAAGCAGTAAAAATTTTCAGTCACGTTTTCAGGTCTTTGTTCTTGAGGAAAGGTTGTTCAGCAGTGAATTAGCTTTCGTTTGATATCCATAACATGTAGTTTTGTTGAAATTATTTTTTGACCTGAATTTTGCTATGGCAAAATCTTCAAATCGTTTTTCCGAAAAATTGCATATGACTTTTGTATCTATTACAACGGTTTCCCGTAGCGAATCGATGACTGCAACTTTTAAAAAAGTCGTTTGTGTAGGCAAACCTTTCTAAAAAATTTTCAAATTACGTTGAGCAACATTGACAAAAATCCACTATTTTTCAAGCTAATTTTTCGTTAGCTACTTTTTGGATTCTCTAACTTGTCTCAACGGTTATTTGCATTAAAAATACGCTCAATTTTTTGACACTGTCGTTTGTGTGGGCAAACCTCAGGTTTTTCTGATCGGCGATAGCCTTTTTTGAGTCGTGATAGCTCTCCTCCATGTCGGTTTTTTATTGTGAAATTTGACTTAAAGTTAGAAAATAAGTTGATGCAGGTGTACCTTCTTCGAAAAAGTTGGTTTCTGTTTTTGGTGAAATTCTGTAGCGTTTTCAATTTGATCAATTTTAGAAAAACTAGTGTATTTTGAACCAAAACAATTGGATTAAAATTATAAAAAAAGACACACCTCGGCAACATAATCATCTACAGTTTAAGCTATAGATTGTAAAATTTAAACAAGGTTTCGCTCAGTTATACCGTTTGAAAAATTGTGAGCATTTAGCAAAAATAGAAATTTTCAAAAGATCATAAAAAATTAGAACAAAGCAGCAGGAACGTGAAACTTGAAAACTAAAAAACCGAGCTTTGTAGATGGCTTTAATAGTTTGAAACGAAAGTTAGCTAGAACCTACGTCGACTTATAAGATAATAAAGTCATAAAAAGTTATTCGGAGCGCCACCTTAAGGGTACATTCTTTTGCCGGATTACTGGCTTCACTATTGTTGCTCAAACGAGTAGAAACGAATCAGTAGTAACTTTAGTTCCTCCCATGGAAGGTGTTAAAACCGGGACTGAAACCGGAACCAATAGCAGTTAATTACTGGGGTAGCACTGAGTAGTAAGCTAGTTTTTTTATCCGTAAACGCTTTTAGCAGTTTTATTGCTTACATAGGTACATATGTAGTTGCTACACTTGCTAGTACTGCGCAGAATTATCGAACATGAGACTAGAATTACTAATTCGGAAATAAGGAAAAAACTTCGTCCACGTCACGCCGGAAATAGGTTAGTAAAAAACAAATTTATTTACAACACCATTTATTGCCCTTGCCCTCATTGCCTTCTCTTATTTTTGTTCCACCTAGAGGTGGAACATTTGTCATAGCTTTTAGCTCTTAAGACAGAAAACTGTTGTTGTATGCAATGCATGGCCTATGAATTGCATGTAAACCTAGCCTCTGCTGTGCATGCTCCTTTTTTCCCAGGAAGAGGGGGCCGCTATATTTTTTCAATAACAATAAAAGCTTAAATTAGCTATTTATGTTTCCATAGTCAAAAAAATTATAGTACTTATTTACAAACAAGTTATGAATTGCTTGGCATATAAACAATAAAAATAATTTATTTAAACAGTTTTTTGCTGCTCTCAAATCCAAGCCCCCTTCTTTTATCAGAATTTCTGGCATTTGGAATCTCATTTGCATATTATATTTGTGTATACACTAGACACTGTAGTTACACAGCATGCTCAAGATAATGTGATTTTGTCTTTGTATGTATGTGGTGTATGTGTGTGTGACATTTAGGTACGTTTGTACAGATTTGTGTTTGTCCGTCGCGCGAGAGGCTGTCAAAATGTGGTAGGCACAGGGCAGGGCGGTGTCTTATCAAGGAGGGAGGAGCGGTACCCAGAATTTTTTTGCAGGCAGATGTATGCGCTCGGGCGCCCCCCTCCACCCCGAGCGTAAAAGATGTGCTTTGGTAAATGGCTGACGAAACCAAAATATTCGAAAAGATTGATCCCGTCCGAGTTTCACACCCATTACCCCAAATTTCCTCCCTGCTCACTTACAGACATAGCACCAATTTTTTTCACCGTATTAAAAAATTTTGTTATAGTTCGACTAAACAGTGTAAACACTAAAGAAGGACAGAAATAAAGAACTTTGAACAGGACTGACTTGACAACGCACGCCAATGTTAAGTGTGCATGTTATGTAAATCCTTTTTATTCAGTAGTGGTTTAGGATCGAGTTCGGACAAAATTTAACCCATTGACTTTTTATTCGCTTAGCCCGGTATCAGTTCCTGAGTTCAGAAATAAATAAGTCAATTTAAGAGTTTAATCCAGTAAAGGAATTGGTCTTGAGTGTGAGTATGATAGGGTATGATATTAAATATAAACTGAAGCCGTTAGTGTCTGCGGGAAAGAATACCTAAGTAGTTTTCAGTGCATTATCAAGCTGGATTATCTCTGGGTAGGAACCTTGCTCCTTTTAGGGGCAACTTGTTTTTATTTTTCGATTACCTTTTGTTTCTTTTTTTAGGTATGTATGGCTTGTCCGCATAGCGGTGCTGGGTTTAAAGTTATTTAATTTCAGATCGCTGCTTTACTCATTCTGTCAAAAAAATGAAGGGCAACTCAACAGACACGTGTCTCGGGTTCGACCGCAGCGTTACCGGATGGCTGTTTCTCATTGTCGGCAGCATTCACGCCGTTATGACATTTTTGACCATAATCGTGTCTAGTTTGCTGAGCAAAGCCTATCCGTCCTATATCCTTTTCGCTGGGATCGGTATCGCCGACCTGGGAACCATTTTAAACGTCTGCTGGTTCAGCGGAGTGAGCACGTTGACCAAAAGTTGGGTCGGGAGCCACTACAGTTTTCTGACCCTGGATTCGTTCGCTGTTTCTGGTTTCTACTTTCACGTGGCCATAGCGGGAACCAGATTTATGGCGCTAGTATTCCCGCTAAAATATCAAGCGGTGTTTACGCGTAAACTGTGCACGGTTATTTCTGTGATTTATTTCATTATGGGCACGACTCACACGGTAATTCTGAACAGTATTGACTACTTTCGATTTCTCTACGATCCGGACATCTGCGGTTTTGCGTTCACGGGCGTAGATCATCCCGACTTCTATTTAGTACCATTGCAGTGGATAATACTGGAAATCATCATAGTTGGCCTTTGCGCTTGTTTCTACTCGGGAGCTGCTGTTGCGCGTTGCTGCGCCGGAAGCGGAGGGGCGCAACAGGCGGCGCAAAAAGCGGAACGCAAACTGACAATTGCTTGTGCTACCAACAGTTTCTTTTTAGCGCTATTGTCTGTGGTCGTTAACGTGTTGCCGCTGCTAACAAATGATACGGCTACTATTGGAGTGGTGTTTTCTAATATGTTTGTAATCGCCAATAGTGGGGTCAACCCGTACTTGTATTGGTTTTTAAGCGATACCTTCAGGAAAAAGTTCAATAGCATCTTTTGCAAGTATTCGCTGCGTATTGTAGCCAATTCGGATGCTGGAAGTACTAGTCAGTCGGCTAACACTGGAACGCAAAACACTGTGACTCGAAAAAACACAGTCCATGCTAAGCAATCGACAACTGCAACCTAAATCGAAGAAGCTAGTGCAGACTAAAATTTTGCGAATACGAATAAACTTTTGCGAACATATAAATTTTCGGTAACATGTGATTGTGATAGGCTTATTATTACAACTGTTTCCTTTGGGGATTATTACGCTAAAATTCGCGCTTGCGAAATGCGAATATCAGCTACTGCTGACTGTAACTTAACCCTGGCGATTAAACTAGACGTTTAGGTTAATAAAGTTGAAAGTCACCTAAGGTTAAAAGGTCAACTGACTATTTGCACTCTCATTCGCGAAAGCACCCACTTGCGAACGCGAGCGGACGTTAATTCTGTCCAGGACTCTATAACGCTAATATATTCAAATTGGTACCAAACCAACACATATCGTCTGTTTGATCTTGTCTGTTGGGTGGGTTGGCTGCGTTTCGTTCCGTTATCTGTTCTTAATATGTATTTATGCACCCATATCCTGCGTGCTTGTTTTTATGCTGCAGCTGGTATTTCGCGCTGTATTTCAGGAAATGAAGGGGGGCAACAAGCAGCGCAACAGGCAGACGCAAGTTAACAATCGCGTGTTCTGCCAACAGTTTTTGTTTAGCTCTTTTGTCTGTCGTCGTCAACGTTTTGCCACTGCTGACGAATGACACTTCTACTATTGGTGTCATAATTTCTAATATGTCCATCCTTGCTAATAGTGCCATAAACCCTTACTTGTATTGGTTTTTGAGTGATACTTTTCGGAAAAAATTTCTCAGCGTTTTTTTGCAAAGTTTCACTTCGTTTTACACCAAATTCGATTGCTGACAGCAATCAGCGCTTGAACGGTGAATCGCAAGCTGCTTTTCAAAACAGTAAATTACATGCACAGGGATGAAAACCTGAAAACTTTATCAAAACCTCAGAGGATTAACTCCACGAAACACTTAGTTTAGAACCACACAATGAATTGCACATTGTCCAGACTTTTCTGCGCGGAGTAACCACAGCTTAAAATAACACCGGAAATCGGCAAACACACACACACCACCGACTTTTACATCAGAAATGTTAAATTCAAATTACACCCCAGTCGCGTTTTAACCGCCAACTGTGCTTTTAATATTGCTTATCTCATTTTATTTCCTAGTTTTGAGAAGTATCAGCTGGCATCTGTCATTATCACTATTTTTAGTATAGTTCACATAATGTAATAATATTTGTATGTTGTATATTTAAATTGTATAATGTATATATTCATATTAATTACTATATTGTATCTATTTAATGTCCATAAGCATACATTAAAAAATGTAATCAACCCGAAGGAACAATCAAAAGCAATGAACTTCAGCGAAGTCGCAATTTTTATGTATGTAACGGATTGGAGTTGCGAGCCCTTTATCAGAACCCAAAAGTCTGAGGGATATTACAGGTAAACGCGGCCCACGAGGCGATCGGGCAAAAACTACTTAAATACTTCGACACAAAGTCGGATAAATTTTCAACAAACTTTCAAATAAATTGACCTCGTCACACTACAAGTAGTGTTGTTTTAGTATGAAAATTTTAGTTTAGTTTTGATACAGTTATAGTATAGAGAGCCGCATAATATAGCGGCTGAAATTTGGTTTAGTTTTAGTTATGGTTATAGTATATACTTATATTAAGAGACTGCTTAGCAGTGCTAACTGATAACTAACAGTGTTAGTTACACCAAGAGTACATAATAGGAAGAGTATGACACTCTTCCTATTATGCCTAGCAGCGCGCGTCCAATGCGCAGCGCGAAATAGGCCTTTTATGTACGGTTTTGAGGGGGGGGGGTACCCCCCCCTCAACTGAAGACCCCGTACTCAACTGAGGGGGGGGTACCCCCTACTCAGTTCGATACCCCGTGCTCAACTGAGGGGGGGGGGGGTACCCCCCCTCAACTCAGCACCCCGAGGTCTGGTGTGGGGGGGGGGTACCCCCCCCTCATTTCAAGACACTGACAAAGTCTTTGCGCTACCCCCCCCTCAGTTCAGTACCCCGTCTTCAGTTGAGGGGGGGGGTACCCCCCCCTCAGTTCAGCACATCAACAAAAGTCCTTGTCAGTGTCTTGAAATGAGGGGGGGGGGGGGTACCATCCCCCTCAACTGAAGACGGGGTACTGAGTTGAGGGGGGGGTACCCCCCCCCTCAGTTGAGTACGGGGTCTTCAGTTAAGGGGGGGGTACCCCCCCCTCAAAACCGTACATAAACGGGCTATTTCGCGCTGCGCATTGGACGCACGCCCGTAGGCATAATAGGAAGAGTGTCATACTCTTCCTATTATGTACTCTTGGTTACACTGTTACCAAGAGTACATAATGGCGCCTCACACTTATAGAAGACAAGTGAGACACTCTCCAGCCGGCCTGTGCTCTGCTTACTGTTGCAATAAATTGGTTTCTGTTAAAAAAACGTAAATAAAAAGATTTTTGAGGGATTCTCTCACTTTTGATCTGCAGATAAAGTAGAAATTTATTATGAAAGTGCCTAACGATATGCACGCAAGATGTGAAAATCACTCATTTTTTGTCCTAAGCGTTCATGAGGGGAAGGACGGTTGAGAGGTGGAGTTGGAGTTGCCTGACCTTGCCGGGGGAGGGGTGTAAACAGCAGTTATAGTCTATGGTAAGGGGGGTCACATTGACCTGCAGAACATTGGTTAGTCAAAGTTTTTGCCTGCGCTCCGTTGTTAACAGACAACCTGCTTTGTGTGTCTGAATTAGGGTTGTTTCAATTATGGAATTATTTTCAATTTCAATACCATTATCAATTTTTTGCCCAAATATTTTCAATTTCAATACCATTATCAATTTTTTGCCCAATTATTTTCAATTTCAATACCATTATTAATTTTTTGCCGAAATATTTTCCATTTCAATACCATTTCAATTTTTTTCTTGAAATATTTTCAATTCAATTTCAATTTTGCAAATATTTTCAATTTCAATTATTTTTCAATTTTTTTAGCGTAACTGCTGAGGCTTTTTAATAAGTAATATTATTGTAACTGTTTGTAACTGTTCATCTATAAACACAAAATTGCGCGAAATTACACGCACCGCGCACGCACTTACGGTATTTAACCAGACGGACTCTAACACGTGGTTTTTTATCAATCCTAGAGTTACGAGCGTCGAAGAGAGATCGTAAAACCGTCATTCAAGTTGCAGAACATTTGATTAAACTCACTGTGTTACTAAACCCAACGAAAGTGAATGATGTAAAGATTTGATTGAATCCACTTTTTAATAAGTTATGGATCACAATGAAAGACACCACGAATTGCGACCACAAAAAAGGAATAAGGACTACCTATGCACTCAGTAAAAGTGTATATAAGTTAAAATATGTAAATTTTTTTCAATAGCCGATCAACCATGTGACGCCACTCAACCTAACTTACTGCAAACATGTTATACTTCTAATCTCGGTGAATAGGATAATTTTTGGCAATCTGATGTCAAGTCAATACTTTTTGTAAAAGTTGTGTTAGAACGTTTAAGCTACTAAGCCATTGTACTGTTATAATCTGCTATGCACTATGCAGTCCCTCTGTTATCTGCTATGCACATGGAGTCACAGAAATACAGATCAGCGTAATTGCTATGTTTTACTAAGGGCCTATACCTTTACCGGATTAAAGGTTAATTTTAATTGGACCAAACGGTTTAAAAATTTAGCTTAAAAATGCCATTCCAAAACGTCCGGATTAAACGGACTTAACTTTTAGCGCACTGCTTTTTAATTGGATTAAACGGACTTAACTATACACGCTAAGGTAAAGTGTGCATGTTAAATCCGTTTATTCCAACGGTAGTTTTGGAAAGGGGTCAGAATAAAATTAAGCCGCTGACTTATTCTAACTGGTTTAGTCCGTTTAACCCGATTTGCGATTCCTAAACCTCCGACTAAAATAAGTCCAGTCCGTTTAATCCGGTAAAGGAATAGGCCTTAAGTTTTTTAGACTTAAGTATCATACAAGATAATACAACTCCTAGCTCTATAGACTCCGCTTACAACCCGTTTGTTACATCTTTGTTATGTGAATCACCGGGTTGCAAGATTGCTCCTTTTAGGGGCTGCTTGTTTTATTTTAACCTGATATCTATTCTTAAACTTCGGACCAAACTGAGTCCAGTCTATTGACAGTTTATTAACAAAGGTACTGAAAAAAATCGTAATGTGTTTACAATAACAAAGGTTCAAGCTGATAATAAAGAGACCTACGCTCAATTGAAAATAATAATTGAAATTAGACAATTTCAATATCAATTACGTTTCAATCATGGCTGTTCACCAACACATGCTACATGCACAAACAGGCATACAGACAAGACTTCTTTCCAGCAGCAGACATGATGTGAAGTTAACCAGCCCAGCATAATTGATATTGAAATTGAAAGTATAGTTTCAATTTCAATTTCAATTAAAATATTTTCAATTTCAATACCATTATCAATTTTTGATCAAATTCTTTTCAATTTCAATACCATTATCAATTTTTAGGCTAATTATTTTCAATTTCAATATCAATTAATAATTGATATTGAAATTGAAATTGAAAGTGGGTTTCAATGATTAAATGAAATTAATTGAAACAACCCTAGTCTGAATTTGCGACCAAACGAAGGGAATAGCTACAAAATACACTTTTAAACTTTTTTCTAAAAGTGTCGCCAAGAAACCAATATAGATACGGGTTGATACCGTTGTTGACAATGATGAACATATTTGAAAATACCACACCTATGGTAGCTGTGTCATGAGTTAACAGGGGTAGACCGTTAACTACAACCGACACCAGAGCTGATAGACACCAAACAGAAACTGTTGGTAGCACAAGCAATTGTCAACCTGCGTTCGGCTTTTTGCGCGGCTTGTTGCGTACTCTAGCTCCCGGCGAATGATAGCAGCCGCCGTCTAGAGTAGCGCGCACGCAGCAACTATGATTGTTTCCAGGACTATCCATTGTAAGGGTACTAAATACATAGAAGTCCGGATGGTCAATTCCCGTGAAAGCAAAACCACAAATGTTCGGATCGTAGAAGAATCGAAAATAGTCGATGCTGTTTAATATGACTGTGTGAAAAGTGCCCATGATGAAACAGAAAACAGAAATGACCGTACAAACTTTACGGGTCAGTAAAGCTTGGTATTTCAGCGGGAATACAAGTGCCATAAATCTAGCTCCGGCTATGACAACGTGAAAATACATACCAGAAACGGCGAAAGAATCTAGGGTTAGAAACCCGTAATGGCTTCCGAGCCAACTTTTGGTCAAAGTATGCACTCCACTGAGCCACCAAAAAAAAACTCCCAAGTCTGCGATACCGATGCCGGAAAAGAGAATATACGATGGATACGTTTTGCTCAATTAGATATGATTATGGTCAGAAATGTCATGATGGCGTGAATACCACCGACCATTGGGAACAGCTAACCGGTTAGATTGCGATCGAATCCTAGGCAAGTATCGAAGGTTGTGTTGGTTTTCATGATGCTGAAAAAGAAAATGGACGTTATTCACAAAAGGTGTTCAAGTTTGGACTCGGTCTAAAACAATCTATTTGAATATAAAATACAAAATTTTTCGTAATAAAAAATAGGCTGCGCTGATGTTTTCAGGATTAGCGACAGAAAGTCAAGCCAAGGATCTGAAAATAACCAATTGGCCGCTATTCACAAAAGATGTTACAATTGGTATTGTCACATGGCCTCTGCGTAGGTAGTCATGCTACAAATCTCTGATACGTGCAACTCTTCTAATCGCTCAACTCCCAAGAGTGCACTCAGAGATTTGTTGCACTCTCTGAACACACGCTAATCATCGTCAAATTAGACTTAACGTGCACTCAGAGATTTGTCGCACGCCGACCCAGGAGTAAGAAATCACCCTAAAAAGAACCGCAAGAATCGAACAAATGCTCACCAAGCCATCAATATCTGTAGTCAGTCATCGTAACCACTCGACCACCGCTGCTCCAGATTCAGTTAGTTAAAAGGCATGTAGTGATCAAAATGTACGTACAGTGTAAAAGGTTGCATATATATTCATTGGCGTAGGCATGTTTATGTATATTGTATACGCAGACACGCTAGCAGAATTTCTCTCTATACTGTCCTATAAAGATTTTTACCCAAGGTAGCGTAGCCGAGTGGTCTACGGCACTGACTGGAAAACATAGTCAGATATATGCGTGGGTTCGAATCCTACCGCTACCTATACTTTTTTCTTTTTTACGTGTTAAGGCCATGTGACAAGTCTGTTGTATCATGGCCAGCACTGACACTCAGAGATTCGTATGCAACTCTGCTTGGAAAGCCCTCGTGCAAAGCACTCGTGCGCTGCGCGCACTCGTGCTTTGCACTCGGTGCTTTCCATCGCATCGTGCATACAAACCTCTGAGTGCACTCGCAGCCATGCTACAACCCTTACTTGGACTCTGTCTAAAGCAATTGTGAATGGTGTATGAATGAATCTGAATACATACTAGCATGAAACAAAAAGTTTGCAATTGATTCAGATATAATTTGTTCGACGTCATTTTTATGCATCACCGACTGAATAACACAATAACCGCCCCCGGATTGTAGCTAAGTGAAAGAAAACTAGAGAAACTACGGTTAGGCCATAGTCTCATGCTTACAACCCCCCATCGCAACCATTTGGCCTTAAATGCGCCAAATCGCTTTGAGTCGCCGCGAAATAGGTGTCGATCTGAGGCTAATGGGTTATGGCCAATTTCGCTATCGTCGCAATAGTCCGGGTGAAAATAGTGTGGACAGAATTTTGTCACAGCTAGCCGCTATATTTGGTGATAGTCAGGCAAAATGCAACTATAAATTCGCCAAGGGGTTATACACTATACAGTTGGTGAAACATAAAAATTTATCAAATTATTCAGTTCGAAAACTTGAAATTCTGAAAGCTACAAGCTTCAGTACCAACCTTTTGCAAACAAAGTTTGCAATTCCGTTAGCCTATAAGTTGCGCTGTAACATTAGCCTAATTTAAAGTCTGGTATAAACTGTTATATCAGAATCAATATTGCACAATATCACATTAGCGAAACCTGCCGGTGTTATGTTTCACAAAATTAACTACTGCATGAGGATTTCTTAGTACCTGAGCGAAGCGAGCTGGTGGCCGACTGGCTAGGCTTGACTGCTTTGTCACAAAGCTGTTCTTGTGACTTCTATTCTATTTATATTTTCCATATTCTTCTGTTCTATAAAAGCTTGTAGATTATGTAGCTACATACAGTATTTGGAGCGAACCCGCTTAGTTGCGCGAAAAAACTGTTGCGCCGAAAAATTACTTGGAAATGTTCAGCGAAAACAAACATTTAGTTTCATGAATATATAACAAAGATTAGACAGAAACAGTCTGAAAACTACGACAATTTTTCAGCGGCACTTCTCTCGTTGTCCTTTTTCCGCTTAAACCAGTAGTTAGGAATCCAAATTACGTACGTTTTTATATGATGAACACAGAACACATAATTTTATTATGAAATGTTGCCTGATTCGCAACAAATTTCGTAAAATCATAGTTTAGGTTTAGTTGAAATTTCAACCTTCAGCACAGCAAGTCTCTGTTCTACTGAAATTGCAATAAATATGATACCAAATAATTTAAACGCCGCCGTACTGTGATAGATCCATAGAATGCGCAGCGGAACAAAGGGTTTATTGGTAGAATCAAAATAGAGTTTTTAGGATAGAACATTATAAACATACGCTGGACAGGGGCACAATCTACCCACCCACTCGGCAGAGCCCCCCACTATGACAGAATAACAAAGTATTTGCATAATAATATATAGTATTATTAATAAAAGAGTATTCGCTACAGAGACCCAGGGCAATTGATGTGTTTCACTTAGCAATGCAGCTAGAGTTATGTAGCACGTCATACTTGACATTGTAGGGCACTGTTTATATTAGCACACTGTCCCTGAGCTTAGAATTCGAATCATATTCTTTAGTATAGTATTCCTTCACAGTCAGGTGAGCTATAAACACCAGCTGTGTTTGAGTCGTCTAACTGAATTCGGCATTTATTCATTCATCTATCAGACCAACTAGCTAATCTATTCTGCCTGCAAGCCGTCATGGTGAATTCTAAGTAAGCTTTTTTATGATTATTATTCGTATTTCCGTTTATTTACCAAATCCATTATTTGGTTGGTAGTGCTTGTTCCGCTACCTGACGTGTGTTAACCCGTTTTTGTTTTCACAGATTTGCTAATACATACGGCAGACTATTACAGATTAAATAGCTGAGTTTTTTATGGATTTTGTTCGTAACCAAAACCATAATTTTTATATTAGCATAAGCATATATGTCTGTCGTATTTAGTACTTAATAATTTTTTCTTAAACCGTTTTAACTATGTTTTATTTTAATTTTTCAACAGTTAATTGAATATCAGCACAGGTTGACAGGCGTTTACTATATGAAATTTTTTCTTGAATTTACGGAACAAAAAACATCTGCAAAAATATCTTTTTGGAATTTACACAATCAATCAAAAACTTTGCAATTAAAAAACATAAAAACTTTTTGAAAACAAAAACCATGCTTTAAACCACGATTTTTCATTTTTCCATTATGTTAAAATGTTAATCATTGAATTAACTTATGTCCACTAAAATAATCTTTGATAATGAAGATTTGCAGACATTGGACTTTATGGTACTTAGAGTAGCGCTTCGGTAAAAGTGACTTCGGCCAATGACTTTTTTTGCAACGATAATGTTGATCAGATGTTAAAGAGAAATCTTTAAAATTCAAATAGCTGTCATTTGGTGTAAATATTGGGTGTGTATACATCTATTTTGCTAAATAAAATATTCTTTAACAACAAACACCCTTGAAAGTCTTAATAGTGTCATGACAAAATAGTACATACGGTCAGTTTAAAAACAATAAAGTACCTATACTTGGACCCGAACAATTTGTATAACTGAACTAAATTAAAAACAAAACAAAAAAGCAAAAAACAAACAGGTATACAGTGGGATTCGCTCCCACGCGTCCAGCCGTGACTACCTCGAGACCAGCAGGTTCGCATGAATCAATGTGCCCAATTGCAAGCCGTATTGCAATAACCAGCCAATCAGATTGCGCCTCCCCTCCTATGCTCCGCCCCCATGCTGTCTGTGCTTATCTTGCTGCCAAGTTTTGTGCTCGTTACCGCCATATGTACTCTTGCTGCGCTCTGTACTACTCTTTGTGCTCTCAGGTATTGGTTAGATATGTGTTGTAAATGAGAAATACGAAATACTCTACAGTACCGACCAAAATTACTTGCTACAGACTCCGGAGTCACAGCTGAGTCGGAGTCACTTGACTTCGGAGTCAAAGTATAGAGTTGTATATACTTTGAATCTGGAGTCAAGTGACTCCGATTCCGCCTTGACTCCGAAGTCTGTAGCAAGTACCTAATTTTGGTCGGTACTGTACAGTCTACACAAATAAAATTACATATTTTGCAACTCAACAAGACTGCCACCACCAAACGTAATTTTTCTGGCTATGACTTGCTATCGTCGAAGAATTGTCCAAAATTGAACGGTTACAAGATTAATTGATCGTTTCTAAAGATCATATAACTTTCTTACACAAGGCGTTATAATTAACGGTGTAAACTACACCGTGAAAACTTATACCCCAACAAACCTGTGCTTAAATATAAAGTGACCACGCATATCATGTGTGTCACACTAGACTTTTAACATATTTAAACTTTTGCCAAATTTCAAATATCAAAAATATCATTAGCTAAATTCGAGGTAGTCTCTTTATATTAGACACATTTTACATTAGCATGAATATCGAAGTCCGTTTAGTTTGACTGAAAGGCAGCGCGATAAAATGTAAGTCCCTTTAATCCGGAAGTTTTGGAATGGCATTTTTAGCAAAATTTTATAACCGTCTAATCCGATTGAAATTACCTAACTCTTTAATCCGGTAAAGGAATAGGCCGTTGAATATTAGATTAGGATTTGGGTTGTACCCAGCCCTATTGTACGTACATACAAACAGTCATTATATATATGTACTATAACAATTTGACATTTTAAGCACCATCCAAGCTTAGTTTAGCTCACTTTACATCACATAGCCCATAAAATAGATCTACCATGCTGTACACACATGTATACGTATGTCTGTATTACAGTAACACGCATGTTTTGTACTTGTGTATTTTATATAGAATGTTCCATGTTTTGGAATATAAAATTTAGACAGACTGGGACTGGTTTTTGAATGCACGCTGGTGTCAGTGTTTTGTGTTATTTCCGCATGTTTTCTGGTTGTAATTATAAATTTTGTACCACTGAGGGCCGTTTCGGAATTTAATATGCTGAGACTATTATGAGCTCTTGGTTTAGCTCCTTTCGGTGAGCCCGGGATTTGCGAGATTAACTAGATTAACGGGATTAAACTATCGGAGCAAGTTGTGGGGGTTTTTATATGTGAAATAGACTGGATTAGATTAACTAAAAGTTTCACCAAAAATTGCCGGACCCTGAAACGTAGAAAACACGTGATTTCATTACGAAAAGAACGAATTTCAGGCACCAGGAGTGCTGCAGTGACAAAAATCACGTGACCACTCACCAGTTGTATCTTCGGTTTCAGCAATTTTTGGTCCAGCTTTAATTGACTCTCATAATATAGAATATGTGCACAAATTCAAAGAAATTGTCAGAGCCACATTTTTTGGTATATTACTGCATTTGTTAGCAAACTTTTATAACGCTTCACTATGAAATTACATATAATGTCAAATGCAATGGTTAATCTAATCCTATTGATATAATTTATCAATTTTTTAGGTAAGTTTTACTCCGATCTTCATTATTTGCATTCAAATGCAAAGTTTTACCCTCCTGCATACTAGCGAATCAGTGCGGTCCGAAAATAGTCTACAATGTCGTATATTGTAATATATCGACCGACTTATATCGACTGTTTTTCTCAAACTTGTAAGGAAATTGCGTACAGTCGATTTCAAATAAAAATAAATTCTAGGGGTCGACATTAGTGATGAAATCCGACGGGTCGGATGATGTCATCCGACGCGTCGGGTGATGTCATCCGACGCCCTCGATTATAAAATCCGACGCCTAGAGTTTTGCTAGCCAATAATTAATTATCTGTCAAAGTTCAGGTGTAAAGTTTTAAATAGGGGTGGTTTCTTTGGCGCAAACTATAAATACTAACTATTTTTGTTATAACTTTTTATAAATATAACCTTTATAAATTATAATAACTGTTAAAATTTAGAATTCAGTTGTTTAAATTATTTTTAATTCAAGTTAATATCTGTTAAACATCATATAAAAATAAACTATAAAAATTTTGCATAACTCGCTGCGTAGTCACCCTCCTAAATTTTTCCAGCAAGCTCTTCACTTTCTAACTCAATGACGCAATCCGACGCCCAGCTAGGCCAGTCGGGTGATGTCATCCGACGGCCTCGGTGATGAAAGCAGATCTCTGTTCTGCTGAAATTTCAGCTAAGCTAAACCAATGGTTTAAGAAAATCTACGAATCAGGCGAAATTTCGTAATGAAATTAAGTGCTAATCATGCAAAACGTACGTATGTAAAACCAATGGTTTAGTAAAACCATGTTTGTGAAATCCACCCAATGAGTTTTAAAAGCATGGCTTCCAAAGCAAGGGAGCCAGCCAGTAATTCCTCAAAGCACAGCAACAGCTTTGGATTACTAAAGTAAAACTTTCTTGAATTTGAGGGTTAGTCAACGTTATTTTCATCTATGTTGATCGGAGACTTTTTACGAGCTCATCTGGTGCACTTATTAAAGTGTATTATCTTTCGGTATTTTAGCTCCAGTAATTTTTAACATTTGCAGTTAAAAACATAGTGTGCGGCATACCTATATCTGCTAGAATATATACTGATCTAAAATAATACGGCAGAGACGCTAACATGTTAAGCGTTCCTGCTGACTTGAAGCTTTGATAAATTGATGTGAAAAAGAGATGGGTAATTTAAGGGTAAATTTGTAATTTAGTTTAATTTAAAATGAATCAGTTTAAACGTTTTATACAATTTCTTTGGGTTTTATCCAACGTTGCGTTTAACGGATAAGCAATAAGCAAGCAAAAACATAGTTACAGCCACAGCTTTTCTCGTTTGTCAAAAAGTTTTTGTCAAATTTTATGCGTTTTTATTCTGTCATCTACTACATCTTAATAGACCAACACAAGTCTAACTTTGATGCGCTAAATCCAATTTCAGATAAGTTACCCATTTATATTCTTATTCTTATTTATGTAATTCTTATTCTTATTCTTATTTTAAGATCTAAAGAAGACATGACGGGCACTGAATGGCAAAGTGTCACCGGATATCTGTCCATGAAAGTCCAGGGTGGAGGTGAGAAAGCTTTGACTCAGACGCAATTGCGCCAAATGACACGTTTTTTGACGCAATTGCGTAAAAAATCAGTCTTGGACGCAATTGCGTCAAAAATCAAACTTGGTTGCAATTGCGTCAAAAATGATACTTGACAACACTTTCGTTGTCACCTTATCTCTGCACAAGTCGGACATTCTTATTGTTGGTCACAAACATTGCTTTGTTTCTTTATTGCATAAATAGCGCATCATACCACTGCGTTTTGATGATTTAAACTTTGTGTACTGAGACAAAGTGCTTGAATTGGTTTATCCGCCTATAATACACGTAGTTTTCTCACCTTAGTCATTAAATGTTAACTTGTGAATACAAGCCATTACCGTTTCATTATTCTCTAATTTATTAGTTCTATATTTTAGCCCTAACACTGTTACGTCCAAAACGACGCTACTACTTTGTTCTGGACGAAGGGTTGGGGGCGTTGCTTTATTTCAAGTCTGAACGTGACGCAACGGCTAAACGCAATAACCCGTTCGGCAGCGTGTCACTCAGAAACGCTGACATCACCATTCAGACAACGGAAAATGCAAACACTGAAGCTAATCACACACAGTTTACTATACAGTAAGTATAGTAGGCTTCATTCATACTTACAGTCGTATGTCCGTTCAGTCAGTTAAATTATGGGCTTATGTCACTAATGATATTTGCTAATGGGATGATTATTTTTGTTATTTTTCCCGGCTGAATGGACATACGGCTGCAAGTACTCCACCGCTTCTGGGTTGATATCTTCTTTGATGTTGCGATGCTTTATATGCACGAAGCGTAAAGTTTTTACATTATTGGTAGCACCGAGAGCGCATCGTACATAATAGCAAGAGTACATAATAGGATGTACTATTAGTGTGTAAAATCCTATTATGTACTCTTGATAATAGGAAGGGCATGACACTGTTTGGGCTATCAAGAGTTCTTGTATATTTATATGTTTATATTTATATAGTTTATATTACTGTCATTAATATTGATGTTATGTTTTCTTGGAAAAAGCTAGTTATGTTAAATAACAATGTCGATTACGCGTTAATAGGTACACGATTGTCTGGATTTAAATATATTCCTTGATAGTGTCATTTGTCCCAATACAAAAATAACTCATTTTAACCCATGGAAAAAAATCTATTGCTTTGTTACTTTTGTTGTTTCAGTTGTTCCAATCGCACCGTTTATGATTTTGAAGCAGAAAATGACGGCTCCGCCATGGTTTGGATGAATGCAATTCAGGTTTGGCTAAACATAAATTTAAATTTAATTTAATATTCCAATTCATATAAATGAAAATTAAGGTAGACGCACAAAAGTTAGCGCGCAAGAGAAGGTATAGGTATAGATCTATAAAGAGTAGGTATAGGTCTACATATACAGTATACGTATAGGTATAGGTATATGTATGCGTTTGTACATTAATAGGTATACTTAAAGGTGGTGATCGGAAGATCTTTTGTACGTATCGTACGTACGTACATATATTGACAGTTATGACCGTGGCACATTTTCTGGTTTACCTTATTTGCCCTTAGGCTTACGTTTAAACTTGGGCTTAGGCTTAGGGTATTAAGATGAGGGCTTAATATCTTCTTTTTCTATGTACTTCTAGCACCCACCTTAAATGTACAAATGATGTGTTTCGTGGACGATGTCAAAGCAAATTTTAATCCAATCCGTTAAATTTATGTTTAGAATTGTATCTTGGTCTCATTTTTATTATATATTTTTCTTTTTTTTATTTTTTAGCGCATTTTGGAAAGCGTCCGTTCTACGGGCTTGGAGGAATCAGGGTGTGGTGGTGGTCTTTACCAGGGCGGTGGAATGCTCATTAAACGAAACTCATCAGTCCTATCGCTGCCGGTCAGTCGGTTTTGGCGCGTAGAATTTTTCATTTCGATGTTCTGTTTCATTCGAAAATAAGCCGTTTCCGTCGGTCTGCAGTTACAGCTTTGGATTCACAAAAAACTTGAGCCCAGTCTAACTCACACACGAGATGGTACATATGATATGCAAATTTAATTAGATATTTCCATGTTCTGCTTGAACCCAAAAACTTGGGAGCATGAAATACATTTTTATTTTTATAGTTTAAAATAAAAATAGAAATATTTTGAAAACTTTAAAACTTGGGTAATTACTGAAGATGTCTGCCTCAGCTAATGTATGTGTGTGCCATAGCAGGTACAACGTAAGTATTAAAATCCATGAATGAAAAAAAGCACTAGCATTCATAAAAAACTGTCCGAGCAAACAAACCCCTTTAATAATCCTGGCTATGCCCGGTCCAAAGGTGTTATATACTGGCAGCTATTTTTTATGACAC